>MDKH01066599.1:0-15075 GCA_005239495.1 Nicotiana undulata | reverse complement strand
GTCTGCTGATAGATACTGATCGCGGTGTCGTTCCATACGGTGAGCTGTCTTCTTGGCGTCATCATACTTCTCTTGGCATCCAGGAGAAGAACATCCAACATTATTACTCACAATTCTAATATTACCAAGATGAAGATTTGTCTGTATGAAAGTATTGCTTGGAGTAGCTCATAATCCCAAACATCTTACCCTTCCAGGATGCTCTTTGCCTAGAACCTTACCAACAACATCATTTGGAGAAATTTCAGACTCATTCACTGTACTTTCACTCACTACTAGCTCAAGTTTTTCCTAAACACAATACATAAATCAAAGAAATCGCAAATTACTATATTTATGTCCAATTAAGTACCGTTAAATACTTCTGATGTATCCGCCCACTTTGTAAGTCATGAAAAAAAATCCAAGAGAAAAACATGCTCTGATTAAGAAGCCATTACTTACAGATAAGTCGCTCAAACTATGCTACAAATCTCATATCAACAAGATACTTGTTTCCCATGAAGCGATTGACCTTGACTAATCTAAACATTGGTGATTGCTATATCAAAAAGAGGTATCATATGTATTCAGCATCCAAGAAATTAGGTACACTGTCAATCTACCCTCCATCCACACAAACTAAGACCCTGTCAAGTTTCATGGCGGGGCAGCGGAGCCAGGAGTTTATACAAGAAGATTTAAAAATATCACACTTGGGATTTGACCCTATGACCTCTAAAGCTATTTTTGAACCCACTTTGTGTATTTACTAAAATTTTCCCTCGCGTCAAGGGATTCAACAACCTATATATAACCAAATAAACTAGTTTTGACTAGTGGGTTGGTACATCAGAAGATTATTATATTTATCCTGTTGTACAGCCGAATTGATATTTCATTTTTAATAAAACTCTCTGTACTTATTATTTGATAAAACTCTTTCTACATCTTTGTGACACAAGCACTAATATTTAATCAATAAAATCTTGTTGTAGTCATATGAAAAACTAACGTTAATAATTATTTGACAAGGCTACACAATATTGATATTGATATGAAACATAAGGCCAAAGCTGAACATATATTTTTTGTTTTTCCTTATCAGGAAAGTGGATAAATTAGTATCTCATGATTTATTTCTACTTATCTATATAGATGTTTTTGTTTTCTGGAACCTTGTGTTGCAATATCTTTGTTAACTTAAATGAGGAAATATGGTAATGCAGACTAATTTGGGTTTTCATTAGATTATATCTAGTGATTTCTCCATCCACACAAACTAAGACCCTGTCAAGTTTCATGGCGGGGCAGCGGAGCCAGGAGTTTATACAAGAAGATTTAAAAATATCACACTTGGGATTTGACCCTATGACCTCTAAAGCTATTTTTGAACCCACTTTGTGTATTTACTAAAATTTTCCCTCGCGTCAAGGGATTCAACAACCTATATATAACCAAATAAACTAGTTTTGACTAGTGGGTTGGTACATCAGAAGATTATTATATTTATCCTGTTGTACAGCCGAATTGATATTTCATTTTTAATAAAACTCTCTGTACTTATTATTTGATAAAACTCTTTCTACATCTTTGTGACACAAGCACTAATATTTAATCAATAAAATCACTAGATATAATCTAATGAAAACCCAAATTAGTCTGCATTACCATATTTCCTCATTTAAGTTAACAAAGATATTGCAACACAAGGTTCCAGAAAACAAAAACATCTATATAGATAAGTAGAAATAAATCATGAGATACTAATTTATCCACTTTCCTGATAAGGAAAAACAAAAAATATATGTTCAGCTTTGGCCTTATGTTTCATATCAATATCAATATTGTGTAGCCTTGTCAAATAATTATTAACGTTAGTTTTTCATATGACTACAACAAGACTTTTTTGTA
Source organism: Nicotiana undulata (assembly GCA_005239495.1). Taxonomy (NCBI): domain Eukaryota; kingdom Viridiplantae; phylum Streptophyta; class Magnoliopsida; order Solanales; family Solanaceae; genus Nicotiana; species Nicotiana undulata. Next base: position 13,182 of record MDKH01066599.1, on the reverse strand, counting down.
CTAGCATAAAGCAACGAATGAAGACCAATAGTATTTTATTATTCTTGAAAATTGAAATGCTGCAGTCAATGGTCTGAATCCACTAATTAAGTAGGTTATAATTCTCAAATAGAGCATTGAAGGAAACCTTTCAGGATGAAACTTAACATCTGATTGTGGTTTGATCAACCTTTAGACGACTTAAAGAAATTGCCTTATCATAAGCCTCTTAATGAGATAAAAGTGCAAATAGAAGATTTACTTCTTCCATTAGAATTAAGGCATGGCTATCAAACAATACACAACCCACTCCACAATAATCAGTAGCACTGGTGATGGTATATAACTTATACATATTTCTTTTGCCTCCTCATTGACATATGATACATCATTTTTCGTATGTGTAGCAAGATAAAATTCTATTCTTCCAGGCTTTCTCCCTGTCTCAGCTATCTATGTATGGAAAAGAATTAGGAGTAGATTAACTATAGTAGAAGAAATAAATACATAATCTAAAATTTAAATAGTAAAGTTAGATAAAGGATGTGACATATTTCACCATTTCAGCCCTTCTTCTAGAATTAAGTTTGGAGCCATTAGTGTGTGGAGCTGTTTGTTTCTTTAGATTTTCAGCATTTTTTTTACACATGTTCTAACAATAAGATATAATATAAACTTCAGCTATGGAACCTTCTGGTTGTGCCTTATTCCCTACGAGAGATTTAAAATGACCTAACAATCTGTAATATAAAATGAAACAGGTTTAGAACAAGCATTTAACTTGAATTAATATAACATATATCAAAATTTCGAATAAAAAATATTTTACCTTTCAACAAAATACATCCACCTGTAATGTACCGGACAACCTTGTATTGCTTCATCTACTAGATGGACAGTTAAATCTACCATTATAGTAAAGAACGATGGTGGGAATAATATCTCTAAGTGGCGAAGTGTGAGTAAAATGCGATCTTGTAACTTTTTTAGATCCGCCAAATTCAAACTTTTAAGACAAAGTTCTATGAAAAAAGAAGAAAGATCTACTAAGACTGCAACAACCTCCTTTGGCAGCACATTATAAATTGCTATTAGTAGCAATTGTTCCATAATAATGCGACAATCATGACTCTTTAATCCAAAGATTCTCCTTTGGTCCCGATGAATGCAATGAGAAATATTACTTGAGTAACCACCCAGCACTGAAATATTCTTTAAAGTTGTGATAAAGACCACTTTCTTTTCCTTTGGAATGGTAAACACAACAAGCCGAAATTATCATTCTCATCAGGCCAAAGATCACTCCTTATACCCATATCTTGTAAATCTTTTCGTGCCTTAATATTATCTTTTGACTTGTCTTTATCATTGAGCAATGAATATATAATATTGTCAAACACATTCTTTTCGATGTGCATGATGTCTAAATTGTGGCACAAAGAATTAAATTCCCAATATGGAAGATTAATAAATATGCTTTTTTTCCTCCATCGTTGTGCTGCACCTTGCCCAATATTTCTCTGTCTTGATCTTTTCCTTCTCTCAGTCAACTCAGTCGGTTTTCCAAATGTAACATCAATATCTTTCATTGGTTGTAAAATATCAGACCCAGATAACTTTTCTGGTGGATTTCGTTCCTCAACATTTCCATCAAAGCGATGCCTCATCAATCTAAATTTACGATTTCTTGCTAAAAATCTACGATGGCCAATAAAGAACCACTTTCTACTATGGTGAAGCCGACAAGTTTCTGCATCAAAATTACAAGTGGGACATGCTAAACTAGTATGTGAGTTCCAACTAGATAAGATATCGAGTCCAGGAAAGTCACTAATTATTCACATAAGAGTTGCTCGGGATATAAATATCTCTTTCTTTGATGAATCAAAAGTTTCGACACCCTCACTCCACAACTCATTCAACTCCTTAATAAGGGGTTGTAGGTAACATCTATGTTATTTCGTTGTACGTGGACCAACAATGATCATTGAGAGAATAAACTTTGGTTATTTCATACACACCCAAAGAGGAAGGTTGTATGGAACTAAAACAACTGAGCAAATGCTATAATTAGTACTCATCGTGCCAAAAGGATTGAAGCCATCACTAGCTAGGCCTAGCCGAACATTTCGAGGATCAAAAGAAAATTCAGAAAAAGTTGTATCAAACCTCTTTCATGCCTCACCATCTCTAGGATGCCTCATGACTCCATATTTGTTACCATCCTCGGCATGCCATCTGATATGTTTTGCTATTTTAGAGCGCATGAACAATCTCTGCAACTTTGATTTTAATGGAAAGTAACGCAAAATCTTTGCAGGCTTCTTGGTTTTTCCTTACTTGTAGCAGACACAAAATCTTCATTTCTCTTCTTGTTAGGTTTTCACCTAGAAGTGTGACAACACTACATGTTTCCTCATTAGCATCATCCCCCCAAAATAACATATAATCATTCGGACAAGCATCTATCTTGATATAATCAAGACAAAGCTTACTAATTATTTTCTTGACCTCATAAAAAGAATCAGGGATCCTTGAAAATCTAAATGCGTCCCTCAACATATCTAGTATCATGGTCATTCTCTTGTCACTTAGCCTAGACAAACACTTTATGTGATACAATTTTAACAAAAATTCTAGTTTTGAGTACTTGAACCTTCGTACAAGTCTTCACTTCCATCTCTAACCAACTCGAAAAAGTCTTTGTCATTTGAAGCAGATTCATCATTTAAACTTTCTTCACCACCCACTACTTGTGATGGACCTACATCAACCCCATCTTGCCTTTGGCCCCCAAATGCTTCATTGATTAATAATTCTATATGATTCTCAAGAGGTAATGTATTTTGTATAACCTCTATGTTTCTAAAATTAGGCAACACATTCTTTTCACCATGAATACTCCAAGTGACATAATTTTGAGGGAATGATTTGCAAATCAAATGATCAAGCACTACATCTCTAGTCTGCCACTTTGCGAATCCACATTTTGGACAAGGACATTTTATTCTATCTCCTACAACAACATTAGCAAATGCAAAATCTAAAAACTGATTTAAACCAAGCAAATATTCAGTGGTGTTTCTTGGCTTTCTAATCCAAGATTTATCCATAAGAAATTATTAACCTTCAATGCAACAGATGAACCTTTCAGAATATAAAGAGAAAATATCAGTTCTCTTTTATTAGACAGAAAATATGAACACAAAATATTAAGCAATAAATATATACAACAAAAATCCATCTATAATCATAAACATTACAAAATTGAAAATTCCGAAACAGAGAATGATTTGTATAGTCATAGTCACATGTTCCAACAATAATAAGTAAGTTCGAAGACATGGACGTCAAACAAACTATAAGCATCGTGACAGAAAATAAATTTACTGTAAATTATCAAAAGAATACAATTTACTGTAAAATATCTGTCACAAAGCATCTAATTTGAAGAAATTAATAGGAAAAAGGTCCTTGATCTAAAATATAATGATTTGATTCTGTCATTAATCTAAATATTCATATAAAAAGTATCTGTTATTTAAATTCCTTTACTGTATAAGAAAATACGTGGCATATAAATATAAGAATATCGTAGAACATAGAAATTTTGGAGAACTCCTATAGATCAGGAAAAAAAGAAGCATAAATATGGAGCAACTCTTGTCCAACACTATTTATAAGTATATTTGAAGTTATTTATGGACTAAACGTGAATTGATTTCAACAATATATATAACCAAACTAATCAAATATTAAGAAACAATATCGAAACAAAAAATATATATAGTTTTGATGCCATAAATCTGTCTAATACATAACTTACATACTAGATATATTCCACAAGCATGTCAAACATCATTAATATATATACCCCTTCTGTTCCACTCTATGTGACAGTACCTTTTTGGAGGGTCAAAAGAGTTTTTCTTTGAGCAGAACCTTTTTCTCAATTACTATTTAAATAGTTTGAAAGTTAACTATGCGACCTATAATATTTTTACATATTTTTGTAAGTATGTAAATTTTATTTCAAAATACTTGAAGATTCTATGTTTTCATGCTCCGATCAAGTCATTCCAAAAATCCAACTAAAGTTCTTTTAGAAAATTAAAATTAACCCAATAACAACCCACAAGCAGGGCAGAGGATGGTTCTTCAAGCATATCATTGCACTAATAAAAACAACAATTGCGCAATTAATTTCTTAAGTATCAATTTTTTCTGTTTTAATTTCAGCACTCCCAAACAACCATCAAATTAAGAAACAGAAAGAAGAGATAGAAGTAAGAAATTATAGAAATGATACATATTCGGTACTTAAACAGGGGGCATAAACCCTAGTAAAATTCACACAAAACTAATATTAAAGAGAGAGAGAGAGAGAGAGAGAGAGAGAGAGAGGAAAGAGATGATAAATTTAGTCATGAAAAACCCCAGTTTGTTTTAAGTCTCTCATGAGGCCTTAGGGCGAATTCCTCTCACGGTTCTTTATTTTCTACCTTTTGTGAAGTAGGTTGACTTGGATCACATCATCCCGAATTTTTGATCGTATGTCGTCCAACTTTGTTAGTGCTGTGGGTGTCTTATAGTCTTTATCATATTCAGTCGAAAGAGTTTAGGTAATACTTTCAAAGTGACTCTCGACGAGAGAATCCAGGCTATTCAGGAAGAATCGCAGCACTTCAAAGGATTTTTTTTCTATTTCTTCTTTCTAAAGGAGAGAAAGAGAAAGGGAGAGAGAGGGAGAGAGATAATGGAAGCGTAATAAAAAATAAACACTTACATTTTAAGCAAACCCAGATTAGAAAATAATTAAAAGAAATAAGCTTAGATGTAGATAAAGAGCTTGCCTTGAGTGGTTAGCCTTCTGATTGGATCTCTGATTTATCTGAAGATCTTTTGTACACGATGAGAATAAGAACCAACGTGAATTGATTTCAATTAGGCGAAAATCTTAAGGGTGGAAGTGTTAAGGGATTTCAATCAGAACTAAGAGATTGTGGTTTCAGAGCTGTTGTAGCAATAGGGGTGGGGGAGTCGATTAGCTGGAAGTGTGAAGGGATTTCAAATGTCATTGGAAATAGGGGTTGGTCATTGGAAATAGGGGTGTGGTTCAAGGGAGGGGGGAGGGGGGAGTCAATTAGGCGGAAGTTTCTAGACTGAAAAGGTTGGGAAAAAAAGGAGGGAGTGTGAAATAAATTGGGTATTTTTTTTAGGGTTGTGGAAATTTATAACCCCCTTAAATTGTATAAAATTGTGGGGGGTAACAAAGTGCCGCAAATTTATGCAAATTGCGGAAGTTATTTATAACCTCCGTAAATAAACCTCCGCAATTTACCCTTTTTTTGTAGTGATCTCTCTTGAAAAAATTCTCGACAAATTTGAGAAATAGTGTTAAACGTCCAAATCGGGAGAAATGAGGGAGAAGAAGGAAATAAAGGGAAAAGAGAGAGGGGGTTGAGGCATCAGTTGTATATATTTATACTTTACTATAAAATATAAAAAGTGACTATAAACAATAATATTTTTAAAGTATTTTAGTTTATAATAAAAATGATGCATTATTTAGCTATAGCATGTAAACTTTTCTTAATTTAACACATTAATAAGTTCAGCAACTTGGGCCGGTCTACCACGCCCAATGCCTTATTTGGCCCCATCCGCCACCCATATGCCAATCGGGAATTTTATAAGGGACATGGGTCGACCCGGCCCACATGACATACTTGCTTGCAACATCGCGATTAGTTCAAATATTATAATGTTAATTTTGGCTTAAAAAATATTAAGAAAACCAATTATGCAGTTAGCTTTATGATTTCTCAGCCCCTCCAACTCCCTGCGCCTTGAGCCATCTTTATTCAATTTGTAACAATCTTTTGTAGGTGGAACCCATTCTATATATATTTAAACTAGTTGTTTATATGTAGTGTAAAGAGATTCATTTTGTGTAATGTGTAATTAAGTAGAGAGTCTTCTTTTAGCGATTTAAGTTGTATTTCGTAACTAGTTTACATCATTTGTATTGATCGATCAGGCCAATAATTATTAAAGAAGGAAGGATTCACTTGGCTTGGGTGTGTTACTAGATTTTAGGAAGCAGGGAGGAGATACCTTTTGTATTTTAATCACATTTGTAACACTCATTTTCTGACAAATCTCAATTAAGTTCGACGGATACACAACGGGAAAGAAAGACAAATTTGAATCAACATAATGTTCCTAAACTTTTGTGTTATGGTACTAATTTAGGGGTTGCAAAGAGGCAATAAGAAAAGAATTATTTAGATTCAAAATTCCAAGGTGTATCATATTTAAATTAAAGCAAACTCAAATTTTTTACTATATATCCACATTAATGCATCTCTCAGAATGTATGTAACAAAGTATTAACTGAATAGCTACTTGAAAGCATTGTATAATGTATATTAACCACATCAGGATAATTTCTCAAATCGAGATTCAAATTGTCTATCAATGACGAGACATTTACAAAAATTGTCTAGCACGCACAACCCTCCTGTACATTGGCGTCACCTTCTGTTGCAGACCACTTGCACAAATTAAATCACTTTCTCTGCATACCCTTCATTCAAGGCATGCATCTAAGAGGCAGCAACAACACATAGCAGCCAAACTACATAAATAAATTAATAATAATCATTAGCCCCTTTTTCGCTCATGAAAAACATCAAATTACAAGCTAACAAGAGAATGGTATTCGGGAAGGAAGGCAAATTAATTAAGAATATTAATTTGACGTGCTTCAATATTTATATTTTTATCACTGAAATCGTACCACTGTACTTTAAAAACTAATTATACGTATGACCGGCTCAAGAATAAAGCCACTAAAGCTTTTGCTTTAAGCATCCAAGAGTTAAAGGCCTCCTGAAATATTGCTATTTTTATTATTATTTATATTTGGTACACACGGGTACTATAAGACAGAAATTAAAGTATATGACAAGTAAATATTACACAATAAGATAGCCATTTTGTCCATACACTACCTTGCCTTTTGTTGTTTAAGTAACTGCATATAAGAAGATTTGAGTAATTTAATTTAAATTCTAAAATAATAGAAATTTTTTTACTGTTGAAAACATGAAAAATTGAAATAAGAACTTAAAAAATTAGGAATGGGATTACATTCCTAATATCATAACCATGCAAGGAAATAATAAAGCTTTTTTATATTAATTGAAAAGTTAAATAATTAACACAAGTAAATATGAAAGTTTTAAAATTAATTGTAATATTTTAACAAAGATTGTAGTTTTTTTTGGGGTAAATATGCATTAAATAGAAAGGTTAAATAATGAATACAAGAAATCCAACATGCAATACTTATGAAGGATAAAGAAGTCGACTGACATTTAATTCTGTGTTAAATAAAAAGGTTAAATAATGAATACACGAATCCAACTTGTAATACTTATGAAGGATAGAAAACTCGATAGACATTTTGTGTTGGATTTTCGTGATTTAGATAATAATATAAATAATATATAATTGTTATGTAAGAGGTTTTGATTTTAAAAAAAAATTGGTTGAGATTGTTCAACTGAATGAATAAATTAAGTTAAGTTTCTATCTCTCATTAATTAGTACATATACCCATTACCTACCCTACTGGTTCTGAATTTTCCTTCTTTGCGTATGTTCTATCTTTTTTCTTTTCTGCGTTTATCTTGATTTTATTTTTCAATTTTAACTTGATTTTTCTGAATCAACTGTTTCTATTTCTCATCAAAAAAAAAAAAAAAAAACTTGAAAGAATTAATTTTATAGTTTTGCATCTCACAAATATTAGAAAAGTGAACTTTAAATAAAAATATGCATTAGTTTTATTAAAAAGTTTATGAAATCTTATTAGACTTTGACTTTAAGCCACCGATATTATTGAGGGCCTCTGATAATACATTCAGGAATTTGATAATTATTGCAAATGTGATATGTTTGTTGAAGTTGAGTGATACTTTTCACGTTTGTATCTAAGCATCATGTCAATAATGTATGCATTAGTATATATTGTTACATACGCCTCTATCCTGGAAAGGGTGGGAGGGAAGAAGAGAATGATGGTGGCATGCATGCAGTACGTACCATCCGCCCATGACACCAGTAGCTGCTTGGTTTTGTTTTTGTTTTTTAGGATGTCCATGTCCATGTAGAGGTGGGGGTGGGGGTGGGGGTGCACCGTACTGAGGGGGGTGGCAGCTCTGAGGAGGGTAACCTTGTGGTTGTGGGTATCCCATGGGAGGGTAACCTTGGGGTTGGGGAGGGTAATATCCTTGTGTAGGATAACCTGGTGCATATCCATGGCCCTGAGGAGGATATACTGGCGGTGCCGGAGGATATATTCCATTCGGATAACCTAATCAATGGAACCCCAATTTCCATTACATCAAATCCAAACACAATTATTGCAACTAGAATCATAAACAAGAAGATTAATGAATTTGAAAAAAAAAACATTCAAATTCTTACCTTGAGGGGGAGGGAGACCTACAGGAGGTTGTTGAATATTATTGTTCATGATCTAATTTTTTATTGATATAAATACTTCTTTAATATCTTCCAAAAGGAGAGAGAGGAGAGGGGGGTAATAATGGGGTTAAAAGTGGGAGAGAAGGGATTTGGAGATTTTTATAAGGTTTGTCAAAGAAAAAAGAAATATGAAACCAAGGAGTCAAGGACCAAATTAAACTACATTGTTGTTTATGGTGTATTTTATACATATTGATAAGGAAACTATGCGTGTAGAAGACGAGTACAAGTACCTTCAGTCCCAACTTGGGACTCCCAAGTAAAAGGAACCCTTGCATCGGAATTGCGGGAGGGAAAACTGATCGGTTCTGAATTTTCCTTGCTCGAAATTATAGGACAAGAATTGATGGTCCTCACAAGTTTTCACTTAGCAATGACGTGATTTCAATTTATTTCTCCCTCTGTTTCATTCGCGTCAAAATCAAATATTATGTTTATATATATTGGAACAGAGAAACCATATAGCAAAATCCAACAACATAAATTAGCACTACTCCACTGCGTCATTGTTAGCTCTATACCCGCTTCTCTAGCCACATGATATTTTGCACAGATCATTTTACACTTTTCTTTCTTACTACTTTCTTTTTTCTAAAGGTAAGAACTATTAATGAATAATCCATCGTCTTTTTTCAATATTTAGCTTTCTATCAGGTTATGGTCTTATCAATAACATAATGACAATGAGACCTTATTATAATGCTTAAGAGGATTTCACCCAGAGGCGGGCCCATGTGCATGGGTGAGGGGTCGGGTGACCCGTAAACTTCGGCCGAAATTCTGTATAAATATACGCATATACCTTGATAATGGTTAATTTAAAACAGTTTCTAAACACTAATAGCATATAGGGGGCATTGATTGAGCAGAATAATCTGATTCAGCCTCTGATTTCACCTCTATCGGAATGTACGGGGTAATGGTATTGTCCAACTCTTCTGAAAATGTGGATAACATTATATTTTTCATTATTGTGTAATTATTTTGTAATAATCTAATTTCCACAAATAAAATAAAAAATGTCATTGAGTAATCTAATTCTTAACCCGACGATCATAGAATGTTAAATTTTATTGCAACCTTGCGTGATTTCGTTACCGAATTGGCCAGCCTGAAGCTTATAAATCTTGCTTTAAGGTCAAGTACTTCTCTTGATTAGAGATTTCAATGTGTATATTTTGCTTCCCGGATCCTCATGATTCCAAGTAGTCCTATATCTGATTAAAAGATAAGGGGAATGCGATCCACAAGGCATTCCGCGTTCACGCATGATCCGGAGAAGGGCCGCACCTATGGAATACCCATAAGGTTACCAAGATTAATCTTGTCCCTCGTAAATGTCATGACCCAAATTCTCAACCAAAGAGGTCGTGATGACACCTAACATCACTTGCTAGGCAAGCCAACAAATAACAAAATAAAGGCAATGCAAAACGTAAAATAACGTGATATCATAAATGGAAGATAAAACTCTAAAGAAATATATCAAGTCTAAAACCAACTGTAACGACCTGGCCGGTCGTTTTGGAGAGTTAGCGCCCCGATCCCCTGATAATTGTTCCTCCCATGTCTTATTAGGTTAATGGAACGAGTCGGAGCGTTGAGTAATGAAAATTGGAGTGTTTTTGGACATATAGTCCTTTAAGGTGAACTTCAACCTTAGAAATTGGGCCGGAACGGGAGCTGGGTGAAGACGGATCCGGAATGGAAATCCGTCGACTCCGTTAGCTCCGTTGAGTGATTTCGGGGTTGGGAGCGTGTTCAGAATGTATTTTTGAGGCCAGACGTAGATTTGTGTTTGAATTGGCGAAAGTTAAAATTTCGGCGATTTCGGCCGATAGGTGAGATTTTGATATCGGACTCGGAATGGAATTCCGAAAGCGACAGCAGGTCCGGAATGTCATTTATGACTTGTGTGCAAAATTTGAGGTCATTCGGACGAATTTAGACGTGGTTAGGCGTCGGGGGTGAATTCTTGAAAATCCCTATGATTCTTAGGCTTGAATCTATGCATTTTTGGGTATTTTGATGTTATGGGACGTGTTTTTAAGGCTCAACTAAGTTGGAATGAGGTATTGGGGTCAGTTGGTGGTTTTGGTTGAGGTCCCGGGGGCCTCGGGGTTGTTCCGGATGCTTAACGGAAGAATTTTGGACTTGGTAAATTGCTGAACCAGGCTCCTTCTGGTGTTTCCGCACCTGCGATGGAAATTCCGCAGGTGCGAGCTCGCAAGAGCGACCTCCTAGCCGCAGGTGCGAGGTTGGGCCAGGCCTTCCCAGTTTTCGCAGGTGCGATTGGGTTTCCGCAGGCGCGGAGCCACACCAGCGACAAAAAACCCGCAGGCGCGACCTCTGTCCAGCTGAAGTGAAACCCGCACCTGCGATGCCTTTTTCCGCAGGTGCGGTACCACAGGTGCGGTGAAAGGGACCGCAGGCGCGGAAATCCCTGTTCATATTCCAAAAATCCGAGGGTTATGTTATTTCACCATTTTTGTGTCTTGGGAGCTCGGGAGAGGCGATCTTTGAGAGGATTTTCACCTGGGTAATCGAGGTAAGTGATTTCTATACACCATAGGTTAATTCCCATGTTCATAATCTTAAATTCAACCCTTAAATTCGATATTTTTGAGTTGAAATTTGGGAAAATTGAAAGAAACTTCCTAGACCAATGTTTGGGGTTTCAATTGGGTGTTTGACCTACGATTTGAGAGATTTTCATATGGTTAGACTCGTGAGCGAACAAGGGTTTAGAAAATATAAACTCTTCCCGATTCCGAGACGTGGGCCCGAGGGGCATTTTGGTCAAATTTTCTAATTTCGCGTATTAGTTCTGAATTAATTAGTTATTTCGATTTCTTGAATTTATATTTACGTTATCCCATCGAATTGAATAGATTTGGGCCACCCGGAGTTGGATACTCGTGGCAAGAGAGTGATTAGCGGTTGATTTGCACAGTTGAGGTAAGTGGCTTGGCTAACTCTGTATTGGGGAATCTCCCTTAGGCATTTTTACTGGTTTTTCCTATAAAAACCCCGTGTACGTGAGGTGACGAGCGCGTGCACGGGATATTTTCACTGAAGTTCCTTATTTCTTTCTACATAATGCTTCCTTTTCAACTCTATTATTACTGCTATCATTTAAATTGCATAATAACTTAAGATTTATCATGGTAAATTGATTTCTAACTGATTTTCCAATCGTTACTATTCTTTGAAACTGATTTAATGATTTTTCTTCGAGATTTCCAACTGGTTTTTCCTCAAACCCTTAAACTACGTTATTTTGGAGATTTACTTTATATTACGTATAAATACAGGGATTGCGGGCATAGACCTGAGCCTTTCCCTCATTCTGCATTGCATACAGGGATTGCGGGCATAGACCTGATCTATTCCCTCATTCTGTATTGCATACAGGGATTGCGGGCATAGACCTGAGCCTTTCCCTCATACTGTCTCATACTGCATTGCATACATAGGGATTGCGGGCAGAGACCTGAGCCTTTCCCTCATATTGCATTGCATTGTACCTTTACTTTCTTACAGAGCTTTATATATATATTGCGTTGATCCGAGCATTTGATTATACCGTTTCTTGCTAGCCTTTACTTATAATTCCTGTCGATTATCACCTGCTTTATTTACTTGTTCTTTATATCTGTTACTTTGCAAACCTCAGTAGGGCCTCTACCTGACCTCGTCACTACTTGACTGGGGTTAGGCTTGGCACTTACTGGGTACCGAATGTGGAGTACTCACGCCCTTCTGCGCATGTTTTCCCCATGTGCAGATCCAGGTCCTAGTACGCGGTATCTCAGCTAGCCAGCATCAGCAGTATCAAGAGACTCGAGGTATAACCTTCAGCGTCCGCAGATCTCCGAGTCCCCTTCCTATCTTGAAGTTGTAGTACTTGTAGATGAAACTATACAATCTTTTCTATCCAGTTGTACATATTTAGCAGTAGAGTAGCTTGTGATGTATTGTGATATTCCGGGTTCTGGGTAAAGTAACTGTTAGTGCTGAGCGGCGTCGACTTTACTATGCTTTATTTCACTTACTGTTATTTTACTTGTTTTATCTAAATTTTGCTTAAGGTATAGGCTTACCTAGTCGTCTAGACTAGGTGCCGTCATGAGACCCAGTCGGAGGGAGAATTGGGTCGTGACAAGTTGGTATCAGAGCATCTAGGTTCATAGGAGTCACCACATCACAAGTCGATTTATTAGAGTTTCGCAGATCGACGCGAAGACGTATGTACTTATGTTTCAAATGGTTCGCACTCGCACAAGACGTACCGACGATCAGGCACCCGAGCCCCAGCCAGAGCCACTAGAGGCAGGGTTCGGGGCATGGGACAAGCACGCGGTGCAGCCCGAGCACTGGCTAGAGCAGTGACGGAGGATCCCCCAGCAGCTGCAGTTGGAGGGGCACCGGAGGTTCCTAATATCACTCCAGCCCTCCAGGACTCTTTGGCCCAGTTCATGAGTGCTTTCAGTACTCTGTCTCAGGCGGGACTACTTCCGCTAGCCCTAGCTACATCCCAGGCCGGGGGAGGGGCACAGACTCCCGCAACCTGTACTCCTGAGTAAAGGGTTCACATGGGGCAGGTCCCAGAGTATATTCCTATGCCTCCAGCAGCTCCAGTTCAGC
>ML267047.1:0-106762 GCA_005239495.1 Nicotiana undulata | reverse complement strand
GAAATCAGATGATCCTGTTTGTTACATTTTTATCCCTTTTATAGGGATTATCTCCTAGTACAACGTTTGTATTTCTGTCATGATAGCCTATTTAATGCTTAATTATTACATTTATGAGGCGTTACAATGATGAATAGTAACTGTTATTTTAGGAGTTACATAACGTACAAGACATTAATTGCTGATCTTCGAATCGGCCCATTATTGCGTCCGGATTCATTGTGACCGTGTCTCTTCTTCTTTGATGATCTTTCCGCGACTAATTCCTTGTATTGACCGTACCATTTTATCCCTTGTCCACGTGTGATATTTTATTTGGTCCACCTGGCTGGCGGAGTCATCCAAAATTTGTACACGTATGAGGCTATATTTTTTACCAATACAGTATATGATTCATGTGTCCTTTACAAATGAATAGGGTTCCTCTTTATATTGTATAGGGATTCTAAGTAAGGTATAACTCTAATTTCGGAAACAAAATACATGATTGATACTAATAACCGCTAAGGATTCTGCCAATCCCGAGATTCTCGTCGAGATTTGTGGTCGATTGCGGATATCTCGTTATTCCGTTACTTCGGTGTCGATTTAGCCCGATCTCTCAGTCTCCGTGTTCTTCGAGCTCGAGCTTGCTTCGATACGGATTCACTCTCGAGGCAAACCTTCGAGCCCGTAAAATCGGGTGCGGTTGATTTTAACCGTATACATTAGTCATAAGAAAATCATATGCAAATTTAAAATTTGAATTTTGTGATTTTGGGTATCTCTGTCCTTCCCGGATAAAGTAAGTCTGCGTACACATTACCATTTACAAACCTCTCTTGTAAATAAATAAATAAAGTTTGAAACTGCCTTGATCAAATTAGTCATAAGAAAATCATGTGCGAATTTAAGATTTGATTTTTATGATTTTGAGTTAGGGACTTTATCACAACTTATCTGACTTATTTTTATCTTTCTTTCTGATGGTTTATCGAGAACAGTTTCTCTGTTCTCCTCGGATAGGGTAAGTGTGCGCGCACATTACCCTTTACAAACCTCTCTCGTGGGAATTCACTGAGTTTATTATTGTTGTAGTTATTTAACTTATTGGGTTCGAAAATTAGTTATTTATCCTTTTTTATCACTAATTATTTATACTTTAGTGAACTCTTAAGGTATCTTATATTTTTACTGGATTCATATCAAAGGTAATGGAATTAGATCTAACTCGTGACGCACAATCTAGTCTAGATCAATAAGAGCTCTTTTTTATTAGATATTTTGTATTTTTATTAGTTTGACTAATTTAAATACTTATCGGATAAATTAATAAAGATGGAATTAAACAGTGTCTATAAGAGATTTCTATTCTCATACTCTGAACCCAAATGAAATAAATAAATAAATAAATGAGCTTAATCTAATTCGCCTACTGATATCTTCAGACAAATAAACATAAACACAAGTGTCAAAATGGTAGAGTTGAAATCATTATTCTGCTCTGTTTATACAGTAACATGTTGTCTGTGTAAATGGTGGCACAACCTCCATTTTCACTACTATTTGTTAGGGTTTAAACCCAACACACCAAATTTAAGGTTATGAAATACAGACCCACACTTTAAAATCTGTTTTTTCTTCCTTCACTTTTTGTCTTTCCCTTGCTTTTAAAGCTTTCACTTTTTTATCCTTCTATTTGTTCAGTTCACGGTATGAGCCATGAAAATAATCTTTTATATTTGTATTAGGGTAGACTGTTTATATTATATCTTTTGAGACGCGATTTTTTTTAGAACTAAGCGTGAACAAGATGCTTTGTACTAATGGCGGATCCAGAATTTTAAAGTCATTAATGCTCGCCGATAGAAATTCCGAAAAAAAAAAGAGAAAAAAGAAGTTTAGTTGTGGATACTCACTCAATATTTATCTAAATATGTTTATATTTACTTATGCAAATTTAATAAATCTGGTCAAAGATAATGGGTGCTTGAGCACCTACAAAAGATCATATAAATCTACATGCACCGGACTGTCCTTTTTCGTTCTTTATTGTTCCCTCGTGTGCAATATTTATCCATCCAATGTATAAAAGAAATTAACCCTTCTTAGTTCTTAACCCCTTCCCCAAAAGGTACTTAGTAAAAAGACAAATAATGTCTTCTCTGACTATGAATTTTGCAAATGCTTCGTCATATTTTTCGTTATAAATTATTATTATTGTTAATTTCATTTAAGTAGTTATAATATGTGATTCTTATGTCAGAAATTTAATAACAATTTTTTTAAATCCATAGAAAATTTTGTTTTGTTAATCTTCATACCTTGAATATCTGTCATTTTCTGTAGACAAAAGGTGTGAAATTTAAGTACGCTCATATATAATCAATAAATAATATCAATCGCTGTCTATATATTAAACTTTTGCACTCCCGAATTATCTTTTATAATTCTTTTACCTTCCTCAATCAACGGGATTTAATTTCTTCTTCTTTTTGTTTTTGTATTCATCCATAATTTGGTTTGGTACATACATATGTGTGTACAATATTAGAGTCAAAGAGGGGACCTAATTGTAATGTAAACCCCCTAGTAGGGGACCTGTCTACTATATTGGGAATTATAAAGAGTCTTAATCCTCATAACTTTTGACTCACTGAAAATTACTTGGAACACAATGGCCACTCTATCTTTTAATAGTTGTTAAGTTGTGTACATATTTGCCCCTCTGAATTTTCAACATCATTCCAACCAAATCTGACTCGATTCAATGACATTGTTTCATTCAAGATTATATACCATTATGATAAGGTAGAACATTTAGGACCATTTGAGACTAATGAGAGTTCATATTTTTCAAAGAATACAAATTTTAAGTGGTCCGTTAATTTGATTTCATGAATATAGATTATCACTGACAGCTACAGGTTCAACCAAACACAATATTTTTGACACGAATT
The DNA here is from genome assembly GCA_005239495.1 of Nicotiana undulata. Lineage (NCBI taxonomy): Eukaryota > Viridiplantae > Streptophyta > Magnoliopsida > Solanales > Solanaceae > Nicotiana > Nicotiana undulata. Next base: position 103,823 of record ML267047.1, on the reverse strand, counting down.
GTTAAATAGGGAATTTTTCATTTCTATACCATATAGGAAACTATATTATCAAATATGTTCATAGTTTGTATATTACCCGCCATGCTAATAGTATTTCTACAAAATATAGACAATTCATTAAATAAGGAATCATTGTAGCTGTAAGGCTTCCTTATTTAGGCGCGCTAATATCGGGAAATTAAATATTCTTTCAGATATTTCATTAAATAAAGAATCATTGTAGATGTAGGCTTCCTTATTTAGGCGCGCTAATATTGGGGAATTAAAGATTCTTTCAGATATTTTCAAACGCAAATCGCGTTGTATTAATTTTCGTCTCTTTTCTGATTTCACAAATCAAAAACGACTAAAACTTCTACAAATCTTCTGCAAAAAACTCAATTATGTCGAAAATTCCAATTATGCTACAATTGAATGAGAATTGGGATATTAAAATTCAATATACCCAGTTTGTAGATAAATTGTAGATTATTTGTATTCTGATTGTAGATGCTTTGTTTTCTATTTTCACAAATCAAAAACGACTAAAACTTCTGCAAAAAACGGAACTATGTCGAAAATCCCAATTATGCTACAATTGAATGGGAATTTGGATATTAAAATCAATGTACCCAGTTTGTAGATATTTTGTAGATAAATTGTAGATTATTTGTGTTATGATTGTAGATGCTTTGTTTTCTGTTTTCACAAATAAAAAACGACTAAAACTTCTACAAATCTTCTGCAAAAAAAACGCAATTATGTCGTAATCCCAACTATGCTACAATTGAATGGGAATTGGGATATTAAAATTCAATGTACCCAGTTTGTAGATATTTTGCAGATAAATTGTAGATTATTTGTATTGTGATTGTAAATGCATTATTTTCTATTTTCACAAATAAAAAACGACTAAAACTTCTACAAATCTTCTGCAAAAAACGCAATTATGTCGAAAATCCCAATTATGCTACAATATTTGACGCGGAGAAAGACTATGCTTCTTATCTTCACTTGCATGAGCGGCTTTTCCATTCTTTTTCTGTGAATGTGGTGATAATACACCCAAATCAAACGATGGAATATCTGCTTCTCTTGCTTTTTTAGGGTTGTTCTTTGAAGGTTTGTTCTTCTTCATTTAGGAAATTTGAAGCTGAAGGTAAATGGGTGTATGAACTTTGAAGAATAAGCTTCAATTTTGATTGGTTGTAGAAGAAGAAGCTTGATAATGGGCGTTAATGGTGGGGGTTACAAATATTTCTCTGGTCTTGGCAGAAGAAATAATGGGATTTTGATACAAAAATCGTGGGTGTGGGAGGGAAACGTGTGTGAAGGTGTGAGAATTGGAGAGAGAAACGTGGGGGGAGTGTTTAGAAGGAATATACGGTACCATTAAATTAGTAGTGTAATTAATACCTTTAAAAACCACTAATGGTATAGAATTGGTAATTAGGTATACTAAATGTAATTATATCAAACCTTAAGCATTGAGGGTAATAAAGTTTCCTATATGAAATAAGAATGTAAAAATTCCTTGTAAATATATACAAACAGATACTACAAGTAATTAGGGGTGTCAATTTTCGCCCACCATATTCGTCCAACCTGCTCAAGATTGGGCTAGTTATTGACCCGCTCATTTGTTGTACTCAGTCCATCTAAAGGTAAAAATAGCACGGGTTAGCCAGTTTTCGGACTAGTAATTGAAATATAGCCAGCGTTTGCAAAGACATTGAAAATAGCCATTATTTTGTTGCAACACGGAACGATCCAGCATAATATACTGGAGATTGGTGCACCTGTGTATGAACTTTCAGCATATTATGTTGGAACTCTAACACGCGGAAAGTTTCAGCATAATATACTGGCGATTGGAGTACCTGTGTATGAACTTTCAGCATATTATGATGGACCGGTATATTATACTGGAACTCCAGTATATTATGCTGGAATATTTTTCGGATTTTGCACAGTGTTTTCGTTCAGATTTATCTTTACATGAAAAGTGGCTAAACTTTGATTACTTTGAAACGGTGGCTGTTTTTCAATTACCACTTATAAATCTAGCTATTTTTGAATTTCTCCCCATCTAAAGTTATGTTGGTTTTTAACTTAAATTGATCCATGAGTAACTTTGCTAAAATATCTTTAAAATAATTATTTTTAACAAAAGAAAAAAAATTCTAGTCTATAAGACAACAACATGCATTAATTAAAGTTAGGTAAGAGTTGGATCGATTGAGCTACTCAACCTATTTTAATTCGTCCAAAACCAGTCAAACTCACTCATTTGACATTCCTGCTAGTATTATTTTAATAAACTAGTCTATGTGAACGTGCGTTGCACGTTTATTTTCAGATGTTATCATAAAAATTTATATCGCAAAATAGTGAACTGAAGAGGTACCTTAAAAGCTATATCGCTTTAGAAAATATTTATGGTTGCCAAAGCAAGGAAAGTTAACCAATCATATAAGAACTCAAATTTAAAATTATGCAAATTTTAAACTTAAATAGAGTTACATTTAATATGGAGTGACTATTTTCATGATGTTTGTTATTTACTTCTTATTAATGTTTTGTAGAGGTTGTAGACATTGTATTGAGTTTTATTCAATAAATTTTGAAAAAGGGCTTCAATTTGTTTTCAAGAATATAATATATTTTGCGAAATATTTTTTTATTATTATACAATAAGTTACTTGTTTGCTAAATAGGAATTGCTTAAACAAAGGAATATTGGTTCTGCTATTATATTAAACAATTATTAATTAAATAAAATACAAAATAGGAGGATGATATATTTGCCGAGCAACAAATATGTAAAGCTAATTAATATAATATAGCTCCATAATGGTATATGCAATATGTCGAATGAATTTTCTACTATAGATTTGATGGTAGATACATGTAAAATACATGTAATGAAATTAGCAAAAACTATTTTTGCTAAAACATATAGAAGAACTCTAAAATAATTGACCAAACATATAAAGTAAATATACATATATCTCCACAAAATCTCCAAATAAAGCACAATATATGTACATTTACTCTTTCCCTAAGCGTTTATGTCACGACCCGAAAGCCCACCTTCAGGCCGTGATGGGGGTCTAACATTGAACCCGCTAGACAAGCCAACGTTTAAGTTAATTTTACTAACTTTCCTGACTTAAATCATTTAAGATTGAAACAAAGAGCATAAACGATCAATAACAATGCGGAAGCTGCGAGTCTATGTATATTAATCTAATAATTGCCATAAAATTTACGTACATAATCCCTCAGAATTGGTGTCACAATATCTCACGGACTGTCTAAGATTACTACAACAAAAGTCTGAAATGAAGAGTACAATTGTCTATGATACTAAGATAAGACAGAAACAATAAGATAGAAGATGACGCCGAGATCCACGAACGTCTGCGGAACTACCTTGGTGTCGCCTGTATGGACTGAAGGATACTCCCTCTAACGATGTCCACTGGGTCCGGCTGCGTAATCTGCACAACATAAAGAAGTGCAGGTGTAGCATCAATACAACCGACCCAATGTACTGAGTAAATGCCGAGTCTAACCTCGGCAAAGTAGTGACGAGGCTAGACACGACAACAACAATTTACCTGTACAGTTCTATAATATGTACCAGAGAAAATAGCAAGAAATAAGCAGCTAAGCATACAAATACGGGGACAAGTAATGGGGGTAATAAGTGAGAATCAAAGATGAATAACTGAACAAACAACAATGCAAAAGAAACAAGTCACAGGAAACTAAGAGCACAAACAAGTAGGTACACGGCATCACCCTTCGTGCTTTTACTCTCGTCCTCACAATGCACAGTATAAATGAAAGCAATATAAATCATGGCACGACATCACCCTTCGTGCTTTTACTCTCTTCTTCACTATGCAACATATGAAAGAAAGCAATATAAATCATGGCACGTCATCACCCTTCGTGCTTTTACTCTCTTCCTCACTATGCAACGTATTAAAGAAAGCAATATAAATCATGGCACGTCATCATCCTTCATGCTTTTACTCTCTTCCTCACTGAGCAATGTATGAAAGAAAGCAATATAAATCATGGCACGGCATCACCCTTCGTGCTTATACTCTCTTCCTCACTATGCAACGTATTAAAGAAAGCAATATAAATCATGGCACGGCATCACCCTTCGTGCTTATACTCTCTTCCTCACTATGCAATGTACAAATGAAAGCAATAATAATCATGGCACGGCATCACCCTTCGTGCTTATACTCTCTTCCTCACTATGCAATGTACAAATGAAAGCAATAATAATCATGGCACGGCATCATCTTTCGTGCTTTACACTCTTCCTCACCCAAATCAACAACAAATAACAGCTTGGTAAGGAATGCAACAGAGTGAAATACAATTCATAACCACCTAGCAAGGGGAATATCAATCAAAATAATAACATTGCCCGGCAAAGGACTTAGTTATAACCAACCTCTTACGAATACATAACTTAATGGATTGGGTCCTCAACTGAGACATCATATCACAAGTATTTAAGCAAGTATTCTCAGCAATTAAACAACTTCTCAGAGGAAACTACTTCATAACACAATAAACATCGGAGTAATAACAAGTAATTCACCAAAAATAGACTCACGGGCATGCTTGACAAACAATGCATAGGTACTCGTCACCTCACCTATACATTGAACATGATAAAACAAGTAGCACATACTACCCAACACCTATTCCCTCACTAAAGTTAGACCAAACACTTACCTCGGCTCCAAGAATGCAATTCACGCCTCAATCACCGCTTTCCTTCTCGAATCCAGCTCCGAAACGATAGTATCTAGGCATAATCGACTCAATAATATCAATAATGACCCAATAATTCAATTTCAAAGCCTAATTATATATTTTCCAAATCTCGGACTCTGCGATCCGCATAACTCTTCTGTCTAGACTGAGTTGTTCGAAGTCTATCCGAAATAATCTTCACCTTGTCCAAGGCATCCTCGACTAACTCAGAACCCAACAATCTAGCCTCTCCCGGCTCAAACCATCCGACTGGAGACCGACACCGCCTACCATACAACGACTCATACGGAGCCAAATGAATGCTCGACTGATAGTTGTTGTTGTAGGCAAACTCAACTAAAGGCAAGAACTGGTCCCATGAACCTCCAAAATCAATGACACAAGCCCGCAACATATCCTCCAAAATCTGAATAGTACACTTGGACTGTTCGTCCGTCTGAGGATGAAATGTTGTGTACAACTCAATCTGTGTGCCCAACTCCCGCTGAAATACTCTCCAGAAATGGGAGGTAAACTGAGTACCTCGGTCTGATATAATGGATATAGGCACACCATGCAATCTGAAAATCTCTCTCATATAGATCCTTGCCAACTTCTCCGCTAAATACAAAATTGATACCGGAATGAAGTGTGCTGACTTGGTCAACCTATCCACAACAACCCACATCGCATCAAACATCCTCTGAGTCCGTGGGAGTCCAACTACGAAATCCCTGGTGATACGCTCCCACTTCCACTCGGGAAGCTGAATCTGCTGCATCAAACCACCGGGTCTCTGGTGCTCGTACTTAACCTGCTGACAGTTCAAGCACCAAGCTACATAAGCTACAATATCCTTCTTCATCCTCCGCCATCAATAATGTTGTCGCAAGTCCTGGTACATCTTTGTGGTGCCCGGTTGAATGGAATACCGGGAACTATGGGCCTCCTGTAGCATCAACTCACGAATACCATCAACATCAAGTACACAAATACGGCTCTGCATCCTCAAAACTCCCTCATCATCAACGGTAACCTGCTTGGCATCTCCGTGCCTGGCCCTATCTCTAAGAACACATAAATGACGATCATCATACTGCCTGGCCCGAATACGGTCATACAATGAGGATCGGGCCACGGTATGGGCCAAAACCCTGCCAGTCTCAGAAACCTCCAATCTCACAAATCGGTTGGCTAAAGCCGGAACATCCAAGGCAAGAGGTCGCTCTCCGACTGATAAATAAGCAAGACTACCCATACTAGCTGACTTCCGGCTCAAAGCATCGGCCACCACATTAGCCTTCCCCCGATGATAAAGAATGGTAATATCATAATCCTTCAATAACTCTAACCACCTCCTATGCCTCATGTTCAACTCTTTTTGCTTGAATAGATACTGCAAACTCTTGTGATCCGTGAACACCTCACATGGCACACCATACAAATAATGCCTCCAGATCTTCAACACATGAACAATAGTTGCTAACTCCAAATCATGAACTCGATAATTATTCTCGTGAACCTTCAACTAACGAGAAGCATAGGCTATGACCTTGCCATCCTGCATCAACATTGCACCAAGCCCAACCCGTGAAGCATCACAATACATGGTGTACAGTCCTGAACTTGTGGGAAAACTAACACCGGTGTCGTGGTCAAGACTGTCTTGAGCTTCTGAAAGCTCGCCTCACACTCATCAGACCACCTGAACTGAGCACCCTTCTGAGTCAACCTGGTCATCGGGGCTGCGATAGATGAAAAGCCCTCAACAAATCAGCGATAATAACCTGCTAAGCCCAAGAAACTCCGAATCTCTGTAGCTGAAGTGGGCCTAGTCCATTCTCTGACTGCTAAAATCTTCTTGGGATCCACCTGAATACCCTCTGCCGACACAACATGGCCCTGAAATGCCACTGAACTCAACCAGAACTCACACTTAGAAAATTTGGCATACAACTTACTATCCCTCAGAGTTTGGAGGACGACTCGAAGGTACTGCTCATGCTCCTCTTGGCTACGGGAATAAATCAAGATATCATCAATAAACACAATCACAAATGAATCTAAACATGGCCTGAACATAGGGTTCATCAACTCCATAAAAGCAGCGAGGAATTTTTCAACCCAAATGACATCACTAAGAACTCATAATGCCCATAACGAGTGCGAAAGACTGTCTTAGGGACATCAGATGCCCTAATCCTCAGCTGATGGTAACCTGATCTCAAGTCTATCTTGGAAAACACTGTAGCAACCTGAAGCTGGTCAAATAGATCATCAATCCTCGGCAAGGGATACTTATTCTTAATAGTTACCTTATTCAGCTGCCGGTAGTCAATACACATCCTCATTGAGCCATCTTTCTTCTTAACAAACAACACTTGAGCACCCCAAGGAGAAACACTAGGCCTAATGAAGCCTTTATCCAACAAATCCTGCAACTGCTCCTTTAATTCCTTCAACTCTGGCAGGGCCATGCGATACAGCGGAGTAGAAATGGGCTGAGTGCCCGGAGCCAACTCCATGAAAAAATCAATATCCCTGTCGGGTGGCATAGCCGGCAGGTCAGCAAGGAATACCTCTGGAAACTCACGAACCACGGGCATAGACTCCATAGAAGGAACCTCGACACTAGAATCACGAACATAGGCCAAATAGGCTAAACAACCCTTCTCGACCATGCGCCGAGCCTTCATATAAGAAATAACTCTACCGGAAGAATGACTAGGAGTCCCTCTCCACTCCAAAAGAGGTACTCCTGGCAAGAATAAGGTCACAGTCTTAGCGTGGCAGTATAGAATAGCATGATAGGGAGATAGCCAATCCATACCCAATATAACATCAAACTCAACCATATCCAGAAGCAAAAGATCAACCTAAGTCTCCATCCCACCAATAACTACTAAGCAAGCACGGTAGACTCGATCTACCACTATAGAATCACCCACCGGGGTAGACACATATACAGGAGCACTCATGGAATCACGGGGCATGCTCAAATAAGGGGCAAAATATGAAGACACATAAGAGAAAGTAGAACCCGAATCAAATAACACCGAAGCATCTCGGCTGCAAACTGAAATCGACTTGTGATAACCGCATCAGAGGCCTCAGCCTCAGGCCTGGCAGGAATAGCATAGCACCGGGGTGGAGCCCCTCCACCCTGAACATCTTTGGGCGACCTACTGCGGCCTGACCTCTACCTCTCATGGCCTGTCCTCCACCTCTATGAGTCTGGCCTCCACCTCTGGCACCACGACCTCCACCCTTAGCTGGCTGAGGGGGTGGGGGTGCACCTGATGCTGGGACCATGGCACGAGAACTCTGATATTGAGAACTACCAGAAGCTCGGGGGCAATACCTGGCAATGTGCCCCGAAAAACCACAAGAATAACAAGACCTCTGTTATTGTGGCTGCTGACTCTGGAACTGGCCCTATCGACCATGATAACCACCCTAGAAGCTCTGAAGCGACGGTGCACCGATAGGTGCTGGTGGTGTACTAATAGGAGCTGGCGATGCACTGTGAGATACCTGAAGTGCCGACTGATATGGTCTGGGAGGATGACCTCTGCCGAAAGAAAATCTGCCTCCAGATGAGGCTCCACTGAATCGACCGAAGTGACGGGGCCTCTTGTCAGCCCCCTGACCACCATCCTGTGACAAAATCATCTCAATCCTCCTGGCCACATTGGCCGCATCCTGGAATGAAACATCAGTACCTGACTCCCTGGCCATCTGAAGTCTGATGGGATGAGCTAAACCCTCAATAAACCTACTCACCCTCTCACGATCAGTAGGGAGTATCATAATAGCATGTCTGGCTAGAGTGATGAACATGGTCTCGTACTGAGTGACAGACATAGAACCCTGCTGGAGACGCTCAAACTGTGTCCGAAGATCCTCTCGCTGAGTAACTGGAAGAAGCTTCCCCAAGAATAACTCGGAGAACTGAGCCCAAGTCAAAGGTGCAGACCCAGCTGGTGTGTAACGAGGATAATGATACGTGCGTGCCTCATTTGTGTGCAAAATACGTGCGTGCCACGTAGTTAAAATAGTGTGTAATTGACACACATTTAAAAAGTTTGGTGTGTAAAGTTAAACTCGCGATCGACAAGTGTGTAACAGGGATTTGGGTGAAAGGTAGATGGATAAACTATGTGGTTTGCCAAATACATAATCCACAACTGAAATACATGTGCTTCCGATAAAGAGTATTGGATAAACGTCGTAGATCTCTTTGTTTCAACATCTTATCAACCTTCACAACGTTATCAGTAATACAAGGGGTAAAGAGAATAGCATCTAAATAAACAAGAGATGCATTCAGAGGCGGATTCAGGAATCGGAGGTTGCGGGTGCCACTACTTTATGCATATAGTATATGAGGGGTGAAATATATATATATATATATATATAATAAAAATAATTGGATATAAATACAAAAATTGACTTTGTCACTATAATTATTTATTTAGTTGTTCCCTATTTCAAATATTGACACTATTTATGAAATTTATGCCTATGCCTCTAAGTATTATCTACAACTAGCTACAAGACAGAATTGCAGGGATGAGTCGGTTCGGTTATGGTTAACTCAAATTGGTCTTTCATTTACAAAGGAACTAAGTTGGATTTAGGTTCATTTTTATGCTGAATATATATAAAAGTTACAAAAAGAAATCATGAAAGAGCGTCTCCAATGAAATTTTTTTGCATAAAAAATAGCTTAATACTATATATTCTTTGTTTGACTAGATTAATATACGTTTATCATTCTTGAATTATTTTATACATGTTAGTTGTCGAGTTATATGGTAATATGTTTAAATTAAAACCTTCAACGTTCTATAATAATCAACTTAAATCGACTATATCAAATTAATTTTTCTAGAGCAAATAGAAAAAACAGATCCAATTATACTTCAATATTTAAATCAATATTGTGTCATCAAAAAAGGAGACATCATCTATTAACTATCTTGAAAACAATTGTTCATAAAGTAAGAGATAATAATAGAACGTAAAAACAAAACAAAGATTGATATACAAAAGATTGAAAAATAAAGAAGAAGGGAGAAACTTAGAAAATAAAAGGAAGAAAAAATAGGAACAACAACGAAGAAAAAAAGAGGAAAAGAAAACAAAGAAAAAAGGGAAAAAGAGGTGAGGCCCTAGGGCCCAACTGAAAATAAAGGAAAAACAAGAAAAAAGAGAGAAACAAAAAGAAATCGCTGCTGCTGGGATTTGATCTTGAATCCACAAGGATAGGGGAGATCTTCTAGGCAAGTAGCAAGACCACTGGCACCCACACCATCTTTGTTTAGTTTGGGTGCCATCAATTCAATATATGGTTATTTAATAAATATATTAAATACATAGTAAATATTTTATCGAAGTGAGCGGGTGCCGTGGCACCCCGAACCCATAAGGTAGATCCGCCCCTGGATGCAATCATTAGATATGATGCATTGCTAAATCTAAGGAAACCTTCCTACTGCTAATTACTTGATGAAGTATATATATAAACAAAGAGGTCATTGGATTTTTTTATTTTTCCCACCCCTTGATAACGAGGATAATGATAATTCATTGATGTTACGGTTACCATCACTGTTCATTATCTTAACCTGATAAGGCCGGTTTGATATTGGGTCAAATCTGTCGTCTGGGCATCGTCCCTTTTCTTGATCTACTTCGGTTATAACTTGATAGTGAATTTTGAGGGTCAAGTAAGGGATCTTTCCCCAGACTACTTTACTCACTGGAAATTATTCCACGTACAAGAAAGTAAGACAATATTATGTGGCATTAACACATTACACACAAAAAAATCTTGTGAAGCACATAGCTATATATACTTATAAGCTAAAATGTATGCCTAAAGATTATGTAGGAATTCAAAAGTCACGTTTGAATAAGTTAGGCCCTAAATGTCTGTTGGGTTTTTTCGTGCCCGTTACAAAGGTGATACACATAGACACATTAAAACCACTTAATTCCCAAAAAGAACTATTTTAATTAGTGCCAAGAAAAAAGTACATGCACGTTACTTGTGTCCATGGCTAATCTATTGTACAACATAATTACGGATCCATTTGTTGTCTTGTTAATAGATAACTGGCAATTCCTTATTCCACCGTAAACATTGAAATACATATTTACATTTTTATACACTAATAGCAAAAAAAAAAATATTATAGATTGAAGGTTAAAAAGGTCATCCAACTATTAATGGATATTTTAGTATTTTAACTTTCACTTTGTTATTTCTCACTTATAATATAGAGTGATATTATAATTTGAACTAATTTTAAATATAGTAAATTTGTTATTAAGAACTTTAAAGTCTATATCATTAAATTTAAATTTTGAATCCGCCTAAGATCACGAGGAATCTACACGGGGTCTAAGCCAAATGGATAGATTAAGACTAAACATATCGACAATGAATTATTTGTTCGAATATGAGTTACATATTTATGCCACTCGTGTAGGTTCTTTGAATGATCACATGCAATGCACGTGAACATTGTTCCTTCCTAATAGCAATTTGATAATAACTTAAGATATTTGGAACTTAATTCGAAGGAGACAATATTGTCGAGTTCATTTCTTTCAACCCTAGTAATGTCATCTTTCTTGTGTTGTAAGTGATGCAGCCATTACATAAAATTATTTTATTTTATGGGACCAAACATAAAGGAAACAAGAATTTTCCCTTGCCCATTGGGAACATATGTCTCCTCATTTTATTATTCCGATATTCTACTTTTTCGTATTTTAGTTACGACATTAAGACACATCTTTGGTCCTATTTTATTTTAAAAAAATAAATTTATGACATATACCACATTGTTTTATTAACCCAAAGTTATGAATGAGTAAAATAATAGCTAAATGCATGCATGTAAACATAATAGAAAAGGATTCTTGTATTTTTTTTATCATTATCATCTCGGTTTATTTTTCGATTGTCTTAGGTTTTTGTTGTTTTGGATAAATTTGTTTCGATTAATAAGAAGTGGGAATATCACGGAGAGGTAAAATGAGATAGGTGACTTGAGATCCTTAATTATGCAAGAGGCAAATTCAAAATTAAAAATTAATGTGTTTGGCATTTAGGATTTAGCAATAATTGATTGTATTTTTAAAATTATGAAATTTTAATATTTGTTAAAATATTAGTAAATCATATATTATTAATGCTTTACATTGAAAATACATAATTAAGTTAGCCCATAGTCTAAGGACTAAATCCACCATAGCTTTTTATCCTTAATCAACGATTTCCAGTTTGATCTTTTCGAATGAAATAACTTTTGTTAAAGATCAAAATGTTTTACTTCCTGTAAGTCTACTCAATATTATTTGAATTAGTTGGATTAGTAAATTTTAAATACGAAATAATTAAACAATTGGTACATTGAAATTGGAAAGTCCAAAGACATGCAAAATGCAGTGAATGTTATAATCAACAAACACGTACGATCATGTCTCGAGGGAGGAATACAAAATTTGCATGAAATGGGAAAACCCCTTTTATTTGGCTTTTCCTTGGGTTTGGACAGGAGGCGGATGTAGAGTATTATTTTTGGATTCAACTGAACACATAACTTTTTATGCGGAATAAAAATTTGTATATATAAATTTATTAAAATTATAAAAATAATAAATATGAATATATAACTTTAAAAATATAATAAGTCCAATATTAAAAATATTAAAATAAAAACCATAAATTTAAATCATGAATCCGACTATGCTTTTGACATGAATCTGTGAGTTTAAATTTTGCTGTGTAAAGAATACACTTTGCCTTAGTATATTTGTGTAACTCGAAAATCTAGGGTTTTGGCTGGTATTGGAGTTTACTTTGTTTTGACGCTCCCACAAGACGTGTTTCATCAACTCTGTTGTTTCACAAGAAAAGCATTTTATAAAGTGATTTTCTATTTTGTTTTTTCTTTTGGGTACAATTGATATAGTTTTCAGTTACCCAAAAGATCTTGTTGATATAAAGCAGTATTATATTGGTTGATTTTTTATTTTCTTTTTACAATTTATTAGTATTACTTCACTATTGTGAGCATGATCAGAAAAGATGGTAGTGAAGTGATAAGTATATTTTAATTTATTATAAAAAAATTAGGTTTAAGTTTTGGGATTAATATATATATATATATATATATATATATATATAAAACTTAACTCGTTACTTCTAATTTTTGAATCCATTGACTCTGATTCTAAATTTATCTTCGAGGATTGGGAGTATGGTTAGAACGAAGAGTTGAAAAAGATGCATTGCTTATAATTTCAATGTTGTCATAACTGAGAAAATTCTGGAATTGTTATGACATATAATATGATGTAAAAACAATGCCAAAATTGTGATATAAACTTTCCATGATTGCTCAATTCAAAATTAAAAGGTATGTCAAATATGAAATAAAATAATCCTACAATTTATCCTTAGTGGTTTTACTAGCCAGGATTGATCGGAAAACCAATTAATTGGCCTAACTTATTGATCTCGATGTAGACCATTAGCACATTACTCCATTACCAGAGGTAGGCCATAATGAGTAAAATTGAGTCTTTAACTTGTTATCAGAAAAAAGTAAAAATAGAGTACCAAACTTAAATTCAAGCCAACTCCTTTCCCATACATCAAGTTGAGCATGCACAACTTAATTAGAACAAGAAAAAGAAATTGGAGAAAGTCTGAGCAATTTCTGACTGAATATATAAAACTGGATCAGAGAGAAATAAAGATAGATGAAAATAGAACAGCAAGATTAAACTTTATGCAACATTGTATTATAATATCTAGTTACTTATAAATTAAGTAGATAAATTATTATAATAAATATTGTTCAGTAACCTGATAAAAAATGATTAAAATCTAATAACACATATTATAAAATCATATTGATAATGTAAATACGTGGGAGTAGCTTCCGTGGAGGACAAGATGCGGGAGTCAAGGTTGAGATGATTCGGACATGTTAAGAGAAGAAAGCATTGATGCTCCTGTTACGAGTTGTAAGAGGTTGGCAATGGCGAGTTTGAGAAGAGGTCGAGGTAGGCCTAAGAAGTACCGGGGAGAGATGATTAGACATGACATGACATTGCTTCAGCTCACTGACGACATGACCCTTGATAGGAGGGTGTGCAGTTCGAGGATTAAGGTAGAAGGTTAGTGAGTAGTTTTTAGTAGCTCACCGATAGTCTTACTAGCACACAAATCCCTTCATATTCTTAGATTTTTATTATGTTATGTGGTTTTGTTCGCCTCAGATATTGTATTCCATTTTCTATTATTTGGTACTACTTATACTTTATCTCTCCCTTTTTCTTTTCTCTTCCTTCTTTCTTCCTTTCTTGCTTGCTCTTCTTCTTCTTACCCGTCCTGAGCCGAGGGTCTATTGGAAACAGCCTCTCTACCTGCATTAGGTAGGACAAACCTACGGACTATCCTCCCTGAACCTCACTTATTAAGAACAAACTGAGATTGTTATTGTTATCTATTGATAATGTAAAGAAAATTTATACTATCATTGTAAACGACTTAAATCTGAAGAAATTTAACTTATACATACATACAAATAACTTTCCTAAAACAATACTGTTATTCAATATAGCATATTCCATGTTATTTGTCAACACCAATAACAAATAACAATATAAGCCAGTATAATCTCACAAGTCATAAGTGAATTTGGAGAGGTTAGTATGTACGCAAATCTTATACTACCTTATAAAGATAGAGAGATTATTTTCGATAAATCTTCGGCTCAAGATTTCATGTTATTTAAATTAATTATTAATTATTTTAAATATTTACATATATTAATTTTTATACAATCTGATAGTAGTACAAATTCCTAAGCCCAAGTTCTACTGAAAATAGCTTCTTTACTTTCTCAAAAGTAGGGATAAGATATGCGTATACACTATCTTCTCCATACTCTATCCGTGAGATTACACTGATTTATTGTGGTTGTAATATGCTACTCCCTCCGGTCCAAAATAAGTGACTTTTTGGCCTTTTTTTGTGGTCCAAAATAAGTGATTTTTTCAGATTTCAAGAATGAATTAATTATTTTTTTCCTACACTGTCTTTGTAGTAAATAGTGTTGGAATATGTGTTAGGAGTGTTTATGTGAGATAGTAAAAGTTAATATGGTCAATTTCATTACTAATTAATGCTAAAAAGTGAATATCTTAATCTTTGTGAAAACGTCCAAAAAAAATTACTTATTTTGAACGTAAGACAGAGTAATATAAAAATTTTACAGTGTAAAATTATTTTTAGGTCAAACTCAAAATAGGAAAGCATGCATTTTATTTCTTTTTATGAAATCGTATACCATAACAAAAAGAGTAATAAAATGTTTCCTATAAAAAGGGGAAAGTCATGGGGTGGCATGCATGCACGCGCATTGAATGCGTGTACGATTATGCAACATATTTAATACTAATAAAGGACTTATTGTCTGCTCAAAATAGGATTCTTAGTGTGACCATTTGGGTCGGCTAAAAGTATAACAATGATAGAGACACACTTAAGAAACTCTTGTCCCTTCTTCACTTCTTTGTCCCACCCCCTCCATCTCTCCATGTCCCCCTTCTGTTTTGTTGGTAGGTGGGGTGGGTGTGTGGGGGGGGGGGGGGGGGGGTAGTAGAGTACATATAGTATAATTAATAAAAAGATACACACATATATATAGCAACTGTTTAGTTCATTTCACAACATATATACCAGGATCCTACAAAACTAATTTTCTTCTTATATTATTGAACAATTTTATACTGTGTCAAGAGAACTTGAATTTTCTTGGATAATATGATGGAACTTCAATTGGGGCTTGCTTTATGTAGCAATTCAGCAAAAGGGTGTAATTTTGATGATAAAAAAATTGAGTCTTTGAGTGGAAATTTCAAGTTGAACAACATCAAGAAATGTAACTCGAGTCAAGTTTTTGATGTTGTAGATGAAAATGTTCAACTTCTTCAAACTTTGCCTTTGCTTGTTTGGGACAAAGCTAATGACCACAATGAAAGGTATTTTTAAATTTTTATTAGCATTTTCTCTACTTCTAGTCCATAAAAAAGGGTGTCAGTGCACTAAGCTCCCGCTGTGCGCGGGGTCCGGAAAAGGACCGGACCACAAAGATCTATCGTACGCAGTCTTACCTTATGTTTCTACAAGAGGCTATTTTCACGACTCGAACCCATGATCTCCTGGTCATATGACAGTAACTTTACCGGTTACTTCTAGTCCATATTGATTTTAATTATTTGAAATTATAGTTATTGAGTTCAACTGAACCAATATTATTAATACATGACAAAAAATAATTAAATCTAATAAATATTGTATTATGAACTCATAACTTCAAAGTATGATGGATTCAATGTTAATATATTTAATTTTGAATCCGGCTCTTATTATTATTGTTTTTTGTTATTTATTTTATATTGATTTCAAGAAATTGTTGACATTGTTTCAATTGAATGAACAGAAAAGATGGGGATGAAGAAGGGGTGGTAGGGTGGCCACCGGTTAATTCTTTGAGGAAGAAGCTCTGCCACCAGAACCGCCATGGCGGCGGCGCAATGAACTATGTCACGGTGGAGAACGGTGGTGGCGGCGGTGGTGGCAGAAGATCAAATTCTAAGTACGTGAAAGTGAAAATGGAAGGAATTGGAATAGCAAGAAAGATTGACTTAAGTCTTTTTCAATCTTATGGAACACTCACTGACACCTTAATTGCTATGTTTGGAAAAAGTGAGTATAATTTTAATTTTGTAATTTTTCTTATTTTAACTTATTCCATTTTCCAAATTTTGGAGTTTTTTTTAATTATAATTTTTTTGGAGGGAAATTTTGCTAAATTAATTGATTTGATACAGGTAAAGAAAATGGTGATGCTTATGAACTTACTTATCAAGATAAAGAAGGTGATTGGCTTCTTGCTGGTGATGTACCCTGGAGGTATGTATAAAATTTAATCATAATTTTTTATTTGTGTTTATTCTTGTTTTAATTAAATAATAATTTGGAATTTTTTTATTTTTGCAGAACTTTTGTGGGGTCAGTGCAGCGGCTAAAATTGGTTAGAGATGAAGATTATTGAGTAATGGAACTACCTAATGGAATATCTTAATCTTTATCTTAAATAGAGTTTTTGACTATTTTGTGTAAAAAAATTCTGTACTCTTAAGTTCAACAAAATGAAGGGAATGAAAGAAAGAGAAATAGGTAGTCTATGATAAAAATGCTAGAAACTTTTTCCTCAAAAAGACATTTTTGCATATATTCACTTGTTTTACTTTTTCCCCTTCCGCTAAATGTATTTTAATATAATACTCGTCTATTATTGATTTTACATACGCTTTAAGAAATAATAAATAAAGTACATAATTTAATAGAATACCATATTAGTTGGTGTATAATCTTAATGAGTTTGGAAAATGATTTGGAATAAGTAAGTAATGCTAAGGCGAAAATAGAAAATTAAATTATTTTTCTCTTGATACGTGGAAGTGAAAATCTATTTTTAGAATAGTAAACATGGAGTAATTTGATACTCAGTCTATCAAAATAGATAGGTTAAATGATACTCCCTCCAGTCCAAAATACGTGATTTTTCCAGATTTTAAGAATGAATTAACTATTTTTTTGAGTATGTGTTAGGAGTATTTATGTGGGATAGTAAAGTTAATGTAGTCAATTTCATTACTAATTAATGCTAAAAGGTGAATTTTTTAATATGCGTGAAAACAGATAAAAACTCAATTATTTTATATAATGTTGTATACAAAATATATAAATATTATACTATCAGATATAATTAATTATTACCAGCATGCTAAGAGTAATTTTTGCCCAAGTTGATACTCTAAAAGCTGAATGTTGAAACCATAAAAGTTAAGATAAAATGCTACCAAAGGCAAACAGAAGGATTCCAACTGATTTTGAGCTTTTTACAAATCTTGGAGAGTTCACAATCATAGAGTTGACGAAATGTTTACCCTTCGTTGGTTTAACTCACTTGGCATATTGTCAATTAGACGAACCATGGACTCGAGCATTTAAAAACTCTTTAGCAGAAGTAGGGGTGTTCATCGTTCGGTTTGGATTAGTTTTTCCCTAAAAAGAAACCAAATCAAGTAAGTCAGTTTTTCAAATATTAGAACCAAATCAAACCAATTAAGTCGGTTTTTCTGTTTTTTTTTTTTTGGTTATTTGTCGGTTTTTCTTAAATATAAGACATACACTACCAAACACATATTACGACAACCACATTTTCAACGTGTCACTATCAAATCAATTGCCCTCTGAGAAATCTATTATTTACTAAAATATATTGATGAATAATTTAAGGACTCAATTTAAAATATATTTATTTAACATGAAATGGATTCTTATACTTAACAAGGGAAAACTACCAATCAAACTAGAATATAAAGGTAAAGAATTGTACTAAAAGTGCAAACGATTAACATTCACCATAAATTTTTTGAAACTTTGTATAAATATATACATATATATAGGTGTAATAATAAATTTGAAATAACTACTCCTATAGTCGGTTTGGTTCGGTTTTCTTTTGATTAAAACCAAAACCAAACCAATTTGATCGGTTTTTAAAATTCAAAACCAAAATCAAACAAAACTAAAAAGTATCGGTTTTTCTGGTTGGTTTCGTTTGGTTTTCGGTTTGGTTCGATTTTTCGGGTTTTTATGAACACCCCTGAGTAGAAGTAATAATGAGAAAGCAATTTTCAATTTCTTAACGAAATTTGGTTACCTACCTTTTCTGCATTAATATAAACATAAGAAAGAGAATGATTTGAGTTCAAATAATTTCACTAAAGTCGCAAGAAAAAATAGAAAACTCATATTGAGAGTCTTCCTTTATTCTTTTTCTTTTTTTAATTCAATGATTTAAAAGATAAGAGATCAACCGAATATTTCTATATAAATGTCATTTTTGTGTTCTCAATGGGAAAGATGACTTTTAGCCATTCGAAGCCATAAAAGTGTACAAATTCTTTTTGTGTATATAATATACAGAAATGTATATATACATAAACGATATAAAAAGAATATTTTATTTTTTAATTATTATCATAAGAGTGGCTATACGACGTTATTTTGCAAGTATAATTACCAAAAATGATTACAAATTAAAGGGATTTATCATAGTGATTATGGGCCGGCTGTCTAACACTACTATGAGCGTCCCAATTGATCCAGTAGAATGATACCCATTTTCAGCCCAGTGGGCCGTTTAGGACTTACCTATTGGCTAACCAGCAAGCTCATGTTCTCTAGCTATACTATTTTTTACCTAGCTATATATTAAAATTTTCTATGTTCTTTATGTTTTGAATTTTTTTACAAGTATCTAGGTTTTTCTTACAAATTGTATATATTTCTTCTTAAAAGACTCTCACTCCATTATTAGTGCCTTCAATTAAGGGAATTAATTATATCCTTTCTTTTTTTTTCCTCTCCTCTTCTCTCTCCCTCTCCCTCTCTTTTTTACATCAAAATCTCTTAATCTATGCCCATAATCTCTATCTTCTCTCTTTCCACCATTACCGACAGCTATATATTATGAAAAAATATTATGAAATTTTATGATAATTGTATCACATACATCAATGCCTATAACATAAATGTATCATACTTGTATCACATTTGTATCTCACTTGTATCCGATATATTAACACCCAAAATAATACATGATACAATACTAATAAATTAATATACAATTATCATACTTGTGATACAAAACCGTTAAATTCGTCACGAACGCATAACTTTTCGTAACAATATAGAATGAGTATACAGTTATCATACATTTGTAATACAATTTCTGCAACAATTATGATACATATACAATTATAATACAATCGCGATACATTTCCGAAAAATTGTGACATAATTATGATCTTTATATTCTTCAAGTTTCAATCCCAACTCTACACTAAATATTTAATATAATCGTATTATATTTGTATTAGTATTGTATCGAGTATTATTTTGGGTATTCATGTATCATATACAAGTCACATACAATAAAGATTTTAGAAAGGAAGAAAATAAGATTCAAAAATTACCCACAACTTGATTCTAGATCAATATTTCGAATTTCGCGGTATTTCATCAATAAGAATAGAGATTTTGGGTGATTGGTAAGAAAGAGAAATTGAATTTCAAAAACTTTGGAAAAGAAAAAGAATTTGCAATTTGGGGGGGGGGGGGGGGGGGGTTTACTTTGGGTAAGCAAGATTTTGGTAAGAGAGATTTCTTACTATGGGTAAGAATAATTTTAGTAATTGTTAAGAAAGAGGAAAGATATTTTGTAGTCCTATGGAAAAGAAAAGAATTTTAAATGTAGGAGGAGCTATTGGAAATGGGGGTTGAGTGTCATATAACTGATAGGCTAGATTTAAGGGATCTTGAATTTCTTCTTTTATATGGTTTTGTATATAACTAGTAAATATAGATATACAAAGAAATTAATAAGAAACTTAAATAAATGTGATAAATATGTTTCTATTATAGTATAGCTAGGTAAAAAGGGATCTTTACACAAACAATCGTCCATATTTATTGTTTTACTTTTTCTAACCATATACATTGATTATACATAATTATACACATTTAATACATAAATTATGCATATATTATAACATCCACCAGCTAGTTTTAGTTTAAGTGATACACTAGCGTCTATTTGGGTTAATTCTTCCAAATTGTAACTATCAATGTGCACAAATAGCACTTTTTAGGACCTCTATTTAAGCCATGCCGTAGGTACATAAATATTTTATAAATTTAGCCACTTCGGAACAATGTCAGAATACGAGCGTGAAATGATAAAATTCTTGCCTAATGTTACAAATGTAACGTACATGACTGAACATAAGGCATACACGGCTTAAGTCCGGGCGGAGGGTGAGGCCTCATTTGTTTTTTTTTAGATTAAGACGTCTGAATCTGAATACACATCTGAATATCAAAATGTGTATTAAGATTAAGACATCTGAATCTGAATACACATCTGAAAATATTAAGATGTGTATTAAGATCTGAATAGAAATAATTAAGACTGTTTGATTTTTAACATCTGAATGTATAAAATTTATCTTTATTTGAAAATTAATAAACATAAAATTCAAATGAAATACTAACTAATCTAATATTCTATCAATAAAATATATAGTTTTTTAAAATATGATAGTTGTTGGTGGTGATGGCTAACGGGTGAAAGCCGACTAGAGGCGGTGGTTGTAGTAGCTAGTAGTGATTGTTAGTGGTGGCGATTATGATTGAGGATGATGGTGATGGGTGGTGATAGTTAATAATGGCGTATGGTGGTAGTAGTTGTGACTGAGAAAGGTGGTGGGTGGGTGGTGGTAGGTTATAATAATGGGCAATGTCGGCTGTGATTGTTGGTGGTGATGGGGTGGTCAGTTGTGGTAGTTGAGGTGGATGAGTGTTGATTGTGGGTGAGAATGATATATGGTGGTCGGAGTGGCGGGGATAGTGGGTGGTGATGGTCGATAATGGTGGCGGCTATGATTGAGGATGATGGTGGCGTGGTGGTGGTGGAGGTGGGAGTGGTGGTGGTGGTTGATAATGGTAGGCAGTGGCGGCAGATAATAATGAATATGTGATAGCATCTTAATGAAATTAAGTCTCTGTTATAGATCTTAATCATACAGACCTATTCAGACCCATTAAGTGGTTGTGAAGTAAAAAAAACAAACACACTGAATTATTAAGATCTGAATGATCAAGATTCAGACTTTAAAAACAAACACACTTAATATCTGAGATCTGAACGATTAAGATTCAAACCTCCATTAAGTGCAAACAATTTGTGAGGCCTGAGTATCAGTTACGAGTTCAGACAGATCAAGTAAATTTTTTTAAAAAAATTGTATTTGTCCACCACAAATGTCGTATTAGATCTTGTATTTGTGTTAGATTTATTAGAAAATTTATTTAAATAAATATGACTATTTAGTAATTGCTAACTCAATAATTATGACCAACTATGGGTTCAACGTCAATTTCAGTACATATAAACATCAAATTCTCGCTCCACCTTGGATGAAGTTCAAGTAACAATTTTGCTAAGCAACATCAATTTATTTTTTGCATTTCAACAATCCAACAGATGATTTAATATCCAAATCTTCTTCCAATGCAACTATAGCGATTTGCCAATATTTCCAAGCTTTTTCAACAACACCAACTTTGTTTAAACTCACTTTTTATGTTTGAAATTTAAGTCCTACTTCATCAAGCTTGCAACCATAATGATTCGTTGATTTCTCCAAACTTTTCCAACGACACCCACTTGATTTAAACTCATTTTTCATATTCAAAATTCAAGACTCACTTCTTCTGCATTGTACTTCAATTGTATAAATGTGTTAACGGAGGTTTTGCCGGAGTTCTCACAAAAGGTGTTTCTCTTCATCGTATGAATCAAATGGTTATTGAAAAGAAGTCACAAGGGTCTAACTGATGTATCCAGAATTTGGGCCGGCTAATATTTGGTCCAGTCTTGTTGGACCAAGAGAGACAACTGGAAAAGAAGTCACAAGTTCATAGTCAGATTGAGCAAGCAGTAGAAATATCAAGACATAAAGATAATAACATGGAACAATCTAGAATTGCTTATTAGGATAATACCATTCTTCCTCTAATTTTGTCTCACATATAGATATCTAATTGTACAAAATATGGTTGTCCATTGTATAAAACTTTTTGTTTTTTCCCTTTTGTATAAGTAGGGGTACATATACAACGTTTCAAATGAATGCATAAGATTCCTATTGCTTTCATGGTATCAAAGCAGGTGCTCTAATTTAGAGATGTTATTTCTTTTTCTTTTTTTTAGTTTCCCCCATTTCTTCTTTTCCTTTCATCTCTTATGTTCTATCATTTCCTTGCTATGGTATATTTCATCTGGAGAAGTCACACCTGGGACTATCCTTGATGCTGCTGTTAGGAATTTGGTGGATGGAACTCATCCATATTTGCTCAACTCTTCTGATTCTCCTGGAATGAACCTTATTAACGTCAGTTTTGATGGACTAGTTATGGAAATTGGAGAAGAGGGGGGTTATTAATCTCTCTTTCTACTAAAAACAAACTAGTATTCATCAATGCTTCATGTCAAAAGCCAGCTGAGAACTCACCTCTGTTTGCACAGTGGAGGAGATGCAATGACATGGTCATTGCTTGGCTGTTATACTCCTTAATCAAGGATATAGCAGAGAGTGTCATTTACGCTCAGACATCTGAAGAACTTTAGGCTGATCTAGAACAAAGATATGGCCATGCTGATGGTGCAAAGTTGTTCCAACTTCAAAGAGAACTTAACAACATTTTGCAAGGAACAAATGATGTTGCAACATACTTTACTTGGCTCAAAAGAATTGGGAAACACCCTCATGATGAAGCCCCTTCCTTCCACAACACAAGCTTATTCAATCATTTTACATGAAAAATCTCAAAAAGAGATACATTCTGTGTGTCGTTATAAACTGGTTGGTTACCCACCGTCTTTCAAGTTCACTAAGCCAAAGAGAAACTTTGGAAATGTTCAGGCTAATGCAGCAGCGATTGAGGAAGGTGAAACATCAGGAGGGGGAGGAGCAGTTATCACTGGAGGTAGTTGCACCTAGCCTAATGAATCTACATGGGTTTACAAAAGAACAGTGTGAGCAGATGATTCAGATGATACAATCTGTGCAGGCTGGAAACATAAGTACTTCAGGTTCTGATGCTAATGCAAGTGCTAACGTTGTGGGTAAATGTGTTGCTTTTCACACCTTTATTTCTTGTTTTACAACTATCACATCCAAGTTTTGGATAATTGATCCAGGAGCCTCACAACATATGACTCATGATAAAACACTTCTAAATAATTTCAAACAACTCCCTTTCCCTATTCAAGTTACACTACCAAATTCTTATAAAGTCAAAGTTTACAGTTTAGGAAGTGTATTAATTTCACCCCATCTTGGGTTGCATAATGTTCTTTATATTCCTTCTTTCAAACATAATCTTTTGTCTGTTAATCAACTGTGTAAGCAGCTAAATTCTGATGTTTTGTTTACTAAATCTGAATGTTTTGTACAGGCCCCTTCTTTGAAGAGGCAAATGGTACTTGGTGAAGCTTTTGCTGGTCTCTATGTGCTGGAAGTTGATTCAACTAAGTCTAGAGTGTCTAAGTCAGATTGAGTGTCCATTGAGTCTTTATTTCCCTTCCCTAAAAGTCATGTGAAGACTTGTAATGCAACAACTCAGAGTCTTTTGTTCAATATTGTAGTTATGTCCCAGAGTTTGTTCAAACATCTGTAAGAGGAATTTTTCCACCTAATGAAAGTTTGAATATGAATAAAACTACAGTTTCTGATTCTATGAATTCCAACAGAATTTGGCATTTAAGATTGGGGCACTTACCTTATCATGCAATGAAGAATATAAAGAATATATCTCTTTCATCAACTGATAAACAAGTTTTTCCTTGTGACATCTACCCAATGGCAAGACAGTCCAAATTGCCTTTTCCAACAAACTCTATTAGCTCTAAACAGTGTTTTGAATTACTACACATAGACACCTAGGATCCTTACAATGTTCCCACTTACAGGGGAGAATGATACTTTTATTTTATTTTATTGTGGATGATTTTTCAAGGGCAACTTGGGCCTATCTTTTGTCTACAAAGTCTAATGCTTCCCCTACTCTTAAATCGTTTTTAGCTCTTATAGAAAGACATTTTTCAGCTAAGGTTAAGATCATAAGATAGGATAATGCATATGAGTTAGGGACAGGAATAACTCCTTCAGATTTCTTTACTTCCAAAGGGATAGTTCATCACACATCATGCATTGGCCCCACAACAAAATGGGACAGTAGAAAGAAAACACAAACACTTATTGGAGACATGTAGAGCCTTATTATTTCAGTCTCATTTACCAAAAATATATTGGTGTGACTGTTTGCTAACAGTAACTTACTTGATTAATAGATTCCCTTCAAGCGTTCTACATAATAGATCACCCTATCAAGTTTTATTTGGCAAATTGCCAGATTTCGGTTGTTTCTGCTTTGTCTCTACTATTTCTAGAAATAGAGATAAACTATAACCTAGAGCAATCTCTGGAGTCTTCTTAGGTTACTCTCTTGGAAAGAAAGGATATCAAAATCCTTGAGTCTATATTCCCTTTTTCTTATTCCACTCATATGTCAAAATTATTTTCAGCTAGTTTTCCTGTCTCTGATGAGGGAATGCCTATTTTTTTCTTCACAACAAGAATCTAATTCACCTAATGTAACTACACCAGGTGTTATTTCTTTATCATCTTCCACTCCTAGAGGGTCAGGTTCCCCCATTGTTGCTCTGTCTACATCTAGAGTTGAATCAGTTTCAGCATATGGGCTACACAGATCTTCTAGAGAGCATAATACACCTAAATATTTATCATATTACATATGTGATGGTGCTTATTCAGTAATTTTACCAAACCCACCTTTTACCTCGTTTCACTCTTACTCTTTGTCTGCACTTTCTCAACCAAATCAATTGTTTGTTAACTCTATATGCCAAATTTCTGAGCCAAATTCTTACCAAGAAGCGACCATTCATCCTGGTTGGCAAACAACTATGGCAAAAGAGCTAGAGGCATTAGAATCCAATTGAAACCTGGGAAGTAGTTCAACTCCCGTTTGGACGGAAAGCATTGCCCTGCAAATGGGTGTACAAAGTTAAAGTCAAATCTGATGGATGTTTGGAAAGTCTCAAATACACAACGAGATGGAATAGACTACACAGGGTGAAAATGACAATTATCAGATGTTTGTTAATTGTTGCAATGAAGAAATGATGGAAATTATAGCAGTTAGATGTTAATAATGCGTTCCACCAAGAGTTAGATGTTACACAACGAGATGGAATAGACTACATAGACACTTGGACGAGGAAGTGTTTATGAAGTTTCCACCAGGAGTTGCATCTCCAAGATCTTTCCATGTATGTTGCGTTTGCAAGTCCCTCTATGGTTTGAAACAGGTATCGCGCCAGTGGTATGCTCGACTATCCTCTGCTTTAGGATCCAGAGGTTTCACCTCCTCGGCCGACTACTCCTTTTTATTCAAAACTTCTGGGACTCTAACGACTATATTAGTCGTATATGTTGATGACATTCTCCTAACAGGCAACAATCAAGAAAAATCAGTGAGATAAAATAATTTCTTGATTCTGAATTTCCAATTAAGGACTTAGGAGAAGCAAGTTATTTTCTAGGTATGAAACTTTTACACGAACCTAGAGGTATCCTTTTGACTTAGAGGAAATTTGCAATTGACCTCATTTCTGACTTTAATTCTGCAATCAAGATATGTTTCCACTCCTCTTGATTCAAACATTAAGCTTACTGCTGATTCTGGTGAGCTTTTTCCGGATCGTACCATTTATCGGAGGCTCTTGGGGAAGCTAAATTTCCTCACAAATAACCAACCAGATCTATCCTATTCTATACAGACTTTGAGCCAATACATGCAATCTCCAAGATCTGGACAATCAGGGAGCTTTACATACTCTTCGATATGTTCGAAATGATCCAAGTTTGGGACTTTTCTTCTCATCCGAGCCTTCATTTCAGATTTTGGGTTGACGCAGATTGGGCGTCTTGCTCGGATACTCGAATATCAGTTAATGGTTTCTTCTTAAGCATAGGAGGATGCTCTGTCTCCTCGAAATCAAGAAAGAACAAGTGATTTCTTTGGCTTTTCGGCGGAAGTTGTATATCGATCTGTCCGATGTTTGGCAGCAGAACTTTCATGGATTGTCCGTCTTCTTGCTGACATATCTATTTCCCCTTCGCTTCCAGTCTCTGTCCGTTGTGACAATCAAGCTGCGATTCACATAGCGAAAAACCCAATTTTTCACGAGCTAACAAAGCATATCGAAATTGATTGTCATTTCATATGCGAAAAACTGGTCGATGGTCTAATTTCTTTGTCTTTTGTTCCTACTACAGCCCAAATCGCAAATTTTGCTGCTCTTATTGAGTGGTAACAAAGGAGATTCCTTGATATCTGGCAAAGAACCATAAAAATGTTTTAAACTTAGCGAGCTACATGTATTAAATTCAAAGTAAAGCTTATAGGTCTAACCTTTTCTTACATGAACTTTGAGGAGAGATTTATACAAGTATACAGTGTTCAAAATTAGAAAAATATAAGACGTTAAGTTTAGTAAAAAAACAAAAATAGAAAATTTCGAGTCCACAAATTTCGCATGTGTTCTTTAAGAATTAAATCCCCCGCATTAGCCCAACGTTTATATTAGTTCCTCCCAAGATAGAATAGAATAATTGTTTTGCGATTGCGGCACCACAAATTATATAACTTCGGTAAACTCAAATAGCGGAACAGATCACACTAAATGCTTACATTTTGCTTTGAAAAAATAATGCAGTAATACATAAGAAAGCGGGAGCGTTGCAGATTTTCTGTGGTTAAAAAATGAGGCCAAACCTCTCTATTTATAGCCAACTTTGAGTTCCAATATGTGCAAAAACGACATCGCGAGGCTTGCTCTCTTCTCAACTCTTTAAGAGCTAGAATAAGTACTTCTATATATAAGTACAAAAAGTTTCCTCTTCCTATCCAGTGAGGGACAAAGTTCCTTTGTAAAAGGAACCAATCCAAAATTTTATTTCCCTTCATTTTTTTCCATCCATTCTCCATTCACATCTCTTTTATTTAATAAATAAAATAATTCTCACATGAATGGGAAATGGCTATAAAAAAAAAAATATGCATGAAAAACTGTGTGATTCGCACGTAAGGATCAATTGCATCTAGATAAGTAGGTTTTCCTTTGAATTTTCCATAGCGAACATATGTCGCGTATACTCGATCAATCGGTAGATTCGATATCTTTAAACCATCTAATTTTGGTGTATACCTAGACAATCATACGTCACACAATCAACACTTAATTGTCTTTTAGTTCTCATTGTCGTGTTCGTATCAGCCATGAACACGGTCTGATTTCATAAGTATATAGAGAACTCGCTTGATAAAGTTTTCCTTGAAGCGACTTATACTTCACAATTACATAGGTGATTTCTAAACATGTTATTCTGTAAATAATTGTTTGATATATTTCGTATCAAACTTAGAAACTGTTAAAAACCCTTAACCTTTATCCTTGTTACTAAATATTGTCTTCATCACAAGAATGAACCAAAGTTTTATTTGACAATGTTAAACTGTCACTAATGACTTTGTTTGATCTCCTTGAACCTAGATCTTGGTCTCCAGGCTTCTGGTAATACAAGGGTCTGTGACTTTATCCACAACTAGGGCTGGGATACGGAGAAATTACAAAACATTGCCAACCAATATATCTTAAGCGAAATTTCCCAAATGGATATAGGCCAGCAACATTGCAAAGACAGGGCTATTTGGACGCCTAATGTTCAAGGAAGCTTCACATGTGCTTCTGCCTTCCATCTCTTAATACAAAAAAGAGAACCCACGCCTATGATGTCCAAGGTATGGGTAAAGGAACTACCTTTCAAGATCCCCTTTAATATCTGGAGAATTATTTACAAAAAGCTTCCCTTAGCTGACGCACTTCATAGATTTGATGTTGCTTTATTATCCACTTGTATTTGTTGTAGAGCCCCTAAAATTGAATCTATGAACCATGTCTTTACCATCAGTGATATGGCATCTAGTGTTTGGAATTATATCTCTTCTCCCCTTGGCTTCAAGACTATAGGCAGAAACATCTTCTCTATCTTTAATCACTAGTGGTCCATTCCCCACCAAGAATCATGCTCACAAATTCCTCTTACATATCACCCCTATGACTGTCTTGTGGGAATTATGAAAGACTAGATGTGGCAAGAAGTATGGTACCAAATCGATCTCTACCTATAAAATTTGCCAACAAGTTATATTATATGTTAAGATATCCATGGAGCTAAATTCCATAAGATGGGTTGGGATTGGAATTGGTGAAAGGTATGCCAGACTATTGAATTCTACAAACTTATCCTCAAAAGTACCATGGTTATATAGTCTAAAGCAGAAGAAACTTTTGGAAGCT
The DNA here is from genome assembly GCA_005239495.1 of Nicotiana undulata. Taxonomy (NCBI): domain Eukaryota; kingdom Viridiplantae; phylum Streptophyta; class Magnoliopsida; order Solanales; family Solanaceae; genus Nicotiana; species Nicotiana undulata. The sequence continues at coordinate 74,880 of ML267047.1, read as the reverse complement.
AAACACTGATGGGAGCTACATTGCTAATCAAGGCAAGGCTGGAGCCGGGGGTATTGTTAGGAACGGAAATGGACATATGGTGATGGACTTTCTGACACCAACATTCTTGACTAACAACTATTCAGAGGTCCAAGCATCCTTACAAGGAATACATTGGCGTTGTGCTCAAAATTTCTTCTAATTTTACCTTGGAGCTAGATTCGCTACTAGTTGTAAACATGGTGCTTGACCAATGCAAAATTCTGTGGAAACTTCACAAACGCATCACCCTTATCCAAGAGATAGTAAGGCAACACAATATCAAGGTAATGCATTGTTATAGCGAAGGGAATGGAGTTGCCGATCTTGTGTTCCAAACATGCTAATTCTTTGACTCACAATGTTATTTTTACTAATGAGAATGACCTCCCTCATGTAATAAGAAGTGATGTTAGAGTTGATAGAATGCAAGTTCCAGCCTTCAGGTTTGTCACGACTCAAATTCCCAACCGACGGGATAGTGATGGCGCCTAATACCATACTTGCTAGGCAAGCCAATGTTAGAGGAATTCGATACTTAAAATAATTAAATTATAACATCAAGTCTAGAGTTGTCAAATAAACGAATACTGAATAAAATGAGAAATAATACACGAAACTCGAAGTTAATTATAATATCTAGCTACCTAGAGTTTGGAGTCACAATCCACGAACTACTAAAAAATACTACAAATAATTGGCTCAAGAAATAAGGTATAACTATTTTGAATCAAATAAAACAGTAGTCTAAATAATATAGAGAAGACTCCAGGAATCTTTGGATGCCAACAGATCTACCTCGTGCCTCCGAATAATGATGTCTGCTACTAAAATCTCCTAACTCTGGCCAGTACCTAGATCTGCACAAAAGAGTGCAAAGTGTAGTATCAGTACAACCGATGAGTAAGTGCCGAGCCTAAGCTCGCCGAAGTAATGACGAGGCTAGGACAAGACACCACATAAAACCTTATATATATATATATATATATATATATATATATATATATATATATATATATATACCCAATTTTTTCCTATATATTTTAAATGAGTATAAATACCTTCAAAATGGCATATATATGCATATATAAGCATACACAAGGTTTTTATAATTTTCCCATAATTTTAAGGGTTTAAATTGATTTATTTTATCCCATTTTGTTCATAAAATCCACAATAATTATTTTCAAAATTATTGTTATGATGGTTTGTTTATTCATTCAATTTCTATACTTATACCAAAAAGTAATTAATATAATTTTTATGCATTTTTATAATTACATTTGGTATTTTTCAAGCTAAATTGCATATAATTGCAATGTTAGCCCATTTTAATGTATAAATTATATCTTATACGTGTAAAATGGTCCCTATATTTTAAAATAATAATTATACATTTTTAATCATTTTGGTATACAAAAATTATTCTCAGAAAGCTATTTATTATTTTATTAAAATTAAAATAGGGAAATTGGCTATTTAATTCATACCCAAATTTGGCTTTCACTTATAGCCCAAATTGAGCCCACTCCTAAACCAATTTCCTACCCAATTAACCCGACCCAGATCCTATAAAATCCTACCCAAACTCGGAACCCATCTACCCGGTCTAATCCTGACCGTTGATCTCCCAGATCAACGGTCCAAACGAGCCCTTTCCTTTTTAATTCTAAAAGACCCCTAACCCTATGTCATTTTCCAAAGCCTCGCCGCCTTCAGATGCTCTCGTCTCTTCTCTTCTCTCAACCTAACCCTAGCCGCCTCAACCGCCGCCTACCTCTCCGGTCATCTCCGGCGACCACCTTCAACCCCAAGCCTCCAATGGTTCCCCCTCACCTTGATCATCATCTCTGAGGCCTAAGAGGCCTGGGCCATGCTGACTTGTGTCTAGGGTTGATGTTTTGGGTGTTCATGGATTCTCCGGTGTGATTTTGGGCAGAATTACACCATATTTGTTACGATCTTTGAAGTTTATAACAAATTTTTCCGTTCTATTTGGGTTTCCTTTGAAACCCTAACTTTTGTTTGAATCTCTTAGATCCGTGCTATTTTTAAGGATTCAAGTATGTTTCTTTCTATGTTCTACACTGTTCTCAAACCTCTCTTTAAAAATCGTCAACTTTAAGTCATTTTTACTTTCTTTAAAGTTGGGGTTTCTCAGAGTTCTTCTACACTTGTTTAAATTGATTTTTTCTTTGTGTTTAAACCTTTTCCTTGCATATCTCGACTGATTTTATGTTCTTACTACTTTTTAAGTCGCCTATGTTAAAAAGCCCTAATTTTTAAAGATCTTTTTATCTTGGTTCCTTGTGTTAGCCTGACTACTTGTTTTTGTTAAGTTTCTGTGGTTACCCTACTTCGAATGGGTTTTACCGAGTCCTTAGACTACTCATATCACCTCCGTGTGATTGTGTTCATTCTTGTTTGTTCATCTCTTGCCTCTTTCTTTCGATATTGCTGACCCTACATGTTTGCTACGTCTGTTTGTTCTTCTCTATTTATATGTTGAAGTATAGAATCATAACTCTCGCTTGACTGATTCTGATTTCCTTATTTGATGATCTGATTGAAAGGTTTCTTTTAAACACCCTAGAATTCTACTTGTCTGTTTAAATTAACTGATTGCATTTACCTTATTTGCTGGCATACTTTGTTTTTACTGAATCATTCCTTAATTGGAGTTTTCTGAATTTAGTCCTAATTGACTACCCTATGCTTAATGAACTTTGATTCTTTCATTATTAGTCATGTATTATTTTCTCTCCTTATATGCTACTGGTTCATGCCGTTTGAATTAATTCCCTTAACTTAAGGGAATACTTGCCTTGATAGCTGACTGATTGATTCTGAGTTCCTTAATTACCATGCTACTATGATTCTTACCTTATTTTACTACATGTTTTCAACTATAAATACTCTAGTCTTTCATTAGCACAGACACGAACACACACATTGTTCAACTCTCTCTTACACACATACATACTCTCTACTGTTCTTCCCTTGATTACCTGCTATTACTAGTCGGCTGCAAGCCAAGACTGGTTATTCTATTTGCCTATTCTTCATTCTGTACTTGCTATCTCTCAACTGGTATGTCTTCTATTTATGTTTAAAGCTTCAAAACAACATGTTTCTTTGGGTATTTCGATTCATCTTATTACTAATCTGCTTTTACTTATGGTTTTGTTGCTCTACCTACAATTAACCTATATGCTTGTTGTTTTTTAGTTCTTAATACCCTTCCCTTTAGCCTCAACATGTTTACCAAAATGTTTACCAAAAATGCAAACCCCTTTTCCCAAAAGGAAAGAGTTGTCTCAACCCCAAAATGTCATGAACTCGATCTCCGCGAGGAAAAAGGGGGCGCGACAATATATATATATATATATATATATATTTATTTTTTTTTCTAAAAAAAAAATTAAAACTCGACCCCGGGCCCGCTTGGTCCAAACTCGGGGTTCAGACCAAATTACGTTCCCTAACCCTCCGAGCCCGAATATGCAATAGTTTCGAAATCCGACCCCAATTCGAGGTCAAAATTCGATTTTTACAAAATTCCCTAATTCTAAAAAACCCTCAAGTTCTACCATGAAAATTCTTAATTTTTTATTGAAAAGTGATGAAAAACATTGAGTAATTGAAAGAGAAGAAATTAGAATTGTTTATCAACACTTTAGGGATGAATTAGTGTGAAGCAAATCACCCCTAGGTCTTTGTAGTTCGAAAATAGGTGAAAAATAGGTTCTGCCCGATTTTTAAAATTGGTTTTATATAGCTGGGCAGGCCTTCATCGCGTTCACGAAGGTCAGGCCCAAATGGCCTTCGCGTTCACAGTGGCTTTACCGCGTTCGCGGAGCTTTATGAACTGGGCCCTTTGCGATCATGGCCCAACAGTCGCGTTCGCATAGAAGAAGGCGAGGCTCCCCTCCCCCAGGCCCACTACTCAATGCGTTCGCGTGGCCTGGTCGCGTTCGCATAGCACAAATTATCCCCAATGCATTTTTACACTACGCGTTCGCAAGTGAAGTAACGCGAACGCGAAGAACAAATATGTTGTGCACCACGAACAGCAAAAACAACAAATTTAACTAGTTCAAAACACCCCGAAGCCTACTCGAAACTCACCCAAGCCCTTGGGGCTCTAAACCAAACATGCACGTAAGTCTAAAAACAACATAGGGACTTGCTCATGCGATCAAATCATAAAAATAACATCTAAAACTATGAATTTAACCTCAAACTCATCATTTTTCTCAATAACATTTAAAGTTCACTATTTCTCAACCGGACGTCCGAATCACGTCAAATCAACTCCGATTCTCACCAAATTTCACAAATAGTACTTAAATACTATAACAAATATGTATCGCGCTCCGAAACCAAAATACGGGTCCGATACCAATGGTTTCAAACATTTATTCATTATTCATTTCATTAAAAATTCAGCAAAATAAATTTCTTTAAAAATTGATTTCTTAGGCTAGGGACCTCGGAATTCAATTCCGGGCATACTCCCAAGTCCCATATTTTACTTCGGACCTCCAGGGATCGTCAGAACACATATCTGGGTCCGTTTACTCAAAACGTTGATCAAAGTCAACTAAAATCAAATTTTAACTCTAGAAATTACTATTTCTCATATTTTCACATAAAAGCTTTTCGGTTTCACGCTCGGACTGCGCACACAAATAGATATAATTAAAATTAGTCTTTTTTGGATAATAAACCTAGAATAGAGTCTTAATTCATAAAATTACCCCTTGGATCATCACAATCTCCACCTCTAAAACAAACGTTTGTCCTCGAACGAACATAGAAGATTACCTGAATTGGCAAACAAGTGTGGATATCTACTCTGCATGTCCGACTCGGACTCCCAAGTAGCTGCCTCAAGGGGCTGACCTTTCCACTGCACTCGAACTGAAGGACTAACTCTTTAACCTTAACTAACGAACATGTCGGTCTAAAATGGCTACCGGCTCCTTCTCATAAGTCATCGTGATATTTCCAGAGCATAGACACGTGGAATACCGGATGAACTGAGGATAACCCTGGAGGCAACGCAAGTCTATAAGCTACCTCCTCCACTCTATCAAGAATCTCAAACAACCCGATATTAGGGCTCAACTTGCCTTTCTTCCCAAATCTCATAACTCCCTTCATGGGTGATACCCGAAGTAATACTCTCTCCCCCACCATGAATGCTACATCATGAAACTTACGGTCGGCATAACTCTTTTTCCTGGACTGTGCTGCATGAAGCCGTTCCTGTATAATCTTGACCTTATCTAAGGCCTCCTGAACAAAGTCTGTACCCAATAAACGAGCCTCTCCCAGCTTAAACCATCCAACTGGCGATCTGCACCGGCTGCCATATAATGCCTCATAAGGAGCCATATGAATGCTCGACTGATAACTATTTTTATAAGAAAACTCTGTTAACGGCAAGAACTGATCCCAAGAACCTCCAAAGTCAATAACACAAGCGCGGAGCATATCCTATAAAATCTGAATAGTACATTCGGACTGCCTGTCCGTCAGAGGATGAAATGTTGTGCTCAACTCAACTCGGGTACCCAACTCACGCTGAACTGCCCTCCAAAAGTGCGAGGTAAACTGCGTATCTCGATCAGAAATGATAGACACGGGCACATCGTGAAGGCGAACAATCTCTCGATTATATATTTGTTCCAACCGCTCCGAAGTATAAGTACTTGCCACTGGAATGAAGTGTGCTGATTTAGTTAGCCTATCCACAATAACCCAAACGACGTCGAATTTCCTCTGAGTCCGTGGGAGTCCAACAACGAAGTCCATAGTGATAAGCTCCCACTTCCACTCAGAAATCTCTATATGTTGAAGCAAACCACCGGGTCTCTGATGCTCGTATTTTACCTATTGACAATTTAAGCAACGAGCCACATAAGCAACAATGTCCTTTTTCATCCTTCTCCACCAATAATGCTGCCTCAAATCCTGGTACATTTTGGCTGCACGTGGGTGAATAAAATACTTAGAACTGTGAGCCTCCTCAAGAATCAACTCAATAAGGCCATCAAAATTAGGCACATATATACGACCATGCATCCTCAAAACACTGTCGCTCCCTGTAACATGCTTGGCACCACCGTGCCAAACTGTATCTCGAAGGACCATCAAATGCGGGTCATCATCCTGCCGATCTCTGATATGCTCAAATAAAGAACATCGAGCGAGTGTACAAGCTAAAACACTGCTGGGCGAAATATCCAACCTCACCAACTGATTAGCCAAAGCTCAATGTCTAAAGCTAACGGTCTCTCACCGACTGGAATAAATGCAAGGCTGCGCATACTCATTGCCTTTCTACTCAATGCATCGGCCACCACGATGGCCTTACCTAGATGATATAATATAGTGACATCATAATCCTTCAATAACTCTAACCATCTTCGCTGCCTCAATTAAGATCATTTTTCTTGAACAAGTAGTGGAGACTACGATGATCTGTGAAAAACTCACACGGCACACCATAGGGATAGTGCCTCCAAATCTTCAATGCGTGAACAATGGCTGCCAACTCTAAGTCATGGACAGGATAATTCTTCTCGTGAACTTTCAATTGCCGAGACGCATATGCAATCACCCTGCATCAACACTGCTCCAAGTCCAACACGGGAATCATCACAATATACCGTGAAAGAACATGAACCTGATGGTAACACCAACACCGATGCTGATGTCAAGGTTTTTTTGAGCTTCTGAAAGCTCGTCTCGCACTTGTCCGACCATTTAAATGGGGCACCTTTCTGAGTCAATTTAGTCATTGGAGCTTCTATAGATTAAAAACCCCTCCACAAAACGATGGTAATAGCTTGCCAAACCCAAGAAACTCCTTATTTCGTGGCTATAGTGGGTCTAGGCCAGTTCTTGACTGCCTCTATCTTCTTGGGATCTACCTGAATACCCTCCGCTTATACGATGTGTCCCAAGAAGGCTACTGAATCCAACCAGAACTCACATTTTGAAAACTTTGCATACAACTGATTATCCCTCAAAGTCTAAAGCGTTATATAGAGGTGTTGCTCATGTTCTTCCCGACTGCGGGAGTATATAAGAATGTCAGTAATGAACACGATTACGAAAGAGTCCAGATGAGGCTTGAAAACTCGATTCATCAAGTCCATAAAGGCTGGTGGTGCATTGTCAAACCAAAAGACATCACCAGAAATTCATAGTGCCCATACCTCGTCCAAAAGGTTGTCTTAGGAACATCAGACGCCCTAATCTTCAACTGATGGTAGCTCGATCTCAAATCAATTTTCGAAAACACGCTGGCACCCTGAAACTGATCAAATAAATCATCAATTCTCGGCATTGGATATTTATTCTTGAAGGTGACTTTATTCAACTGCCGATAATCTATACACATTCTCATCGACCCATCTTCTTCTTTACGAACAAAATCGGTGCACCCCAGGGCGAGACACTAGGTCTAATGAAGCCCTTATCAAGAAAGTCTTGCAACTGTTCTTTCAATTCTGGCGGGGCCATTCTATATGGAGAAATGGAAATGGGCTGAGTGCCCGGAGCCACATCAATGCAAAAGTCAATATCCCTATCGGGTGGCATCCACGACGGGTCTGCAGTAAATACCTCGGGGAACTCGCGAACAATAAGAGCTGAATCTATAGAAGAAACCTCAGCATCCGAGTCATGAATTTGAGCCAAATACGCCAAACATCCCTTCTCAACCATGCAACGAGCCTTAGCATAAGAAATCACTCTGCTGGGAGAATGACCAGGAGTCCCTTTCCATTCTAATCGAGGCAACCCCGGCAAGGCTAACGTAACTGTCTTGGCGTGAAAGTCCAAAATGGAATAATAAGACGACAACCAATCCATGCCCAATATAACATCAAAATCGACCATGTCAAGAAGCAAAATATCCACACTAGTTTCAAGACCCTCAATGAATACTATGCACGAAGGATACACACGATCTACCACAATAGCATCCCCCACCGGCGTAGACACATAAACAGGAACACTCAAGGAATCGCGGGGCACAACCAAACACGAGGCAAAATAGGATGACACATAAGAATAAGTATTCCCAGGATCAAACAAAACTGAGGCATTTCTATTGCAAACTGAAATGATACTTGTAATAACAACATCAGAGGACTCTGCATAGGGTCTAGCTGGAAATGCATATAATTGGGGTTGTGCTCAACCACCCTGAACTATGTCTCTGGTAGGACCTCTGATAGGAGGATATCCACCTCTAGCGGGTTGGCCTCCACCCCTAGCGGCCTGACCTCCACCTCTACCTTTAGCTACATGACCCCTACCCCTGGTTGGCTGGGCAGGCGGTGCTGGAACTATAGAACGGGAACCCTAATACAGAGAATTATCTGACGCGCGAGGACAATATCTGGAAATGTGCCTCGGGTCACCACAAGTGTAACAAGACCTCGGCTGCTGAGATTGTTGGCCGGCAAACTGACCATGTCGACCAATATAACCACCCTGAACACTCTGGAGAGAAGGTGCACTGATAGGAGCTGATGGTGCACTGTAGAATGGCTAAGCAGAAGGAAGGACATAAGAACCACGACCACCGGAAGTACCATGGGATGCCTGAAGTGCTGAATGAAATGTCCTAGAAGGATGGCCTCTACTGAAATTAACCCCGCCTCCAGATGAGGCACCACTAAAACCACCTGAATGGCGAGGTCTCTTGTCAGACCCCTAACCTCCCATCCTGATAACCGACTCAACCGTCCTGGCCATATTAGCCGCATCCTAAAAAGAAATCTCGGTCCTTGTCTCCTAATCTATTTGCAACCTGATGGGCTGAGAAAGACCCTCAATAAATCGTATGACCCTCTCTTATCTCTCTCTCTCTCTCTCTCTCTCTCTCTCTCTCTCTCTCTCTCTTTGTGTGTGGGCAACAAAAGAATAACATGTCTAGCCAAATCCAAAAAACGATTCTCATACTGGGTCACAGTCATGTTGCCCTGCTGAAGTCGCTCAAACTGACAACGCTTCTCCTCTCGAGTAGTAACAGGCAGAAACTTCTCCAAAAAGAGATGAGAAAACTGATCCCAAGTCAAAGAATCCGACCCAACTGGTCTAGTCAACAAGTAATCCCTCCACCATTTCTTGGCAGAACCAGTCATCTGAAAAGCAGCGGGATTGATCCTATTGGTCTCCAAAATACCCATATTACGTAAAACCTCATGACAACTATCCAGATATTCCTGAGGATCCTCAGAAGTCTCACCACTTGAATGAACAGGAAATAACAAAATGAACCTGTCCAACCTCCACAAAGCAACGGTGGACATAGCTGCCCCATCAACGGGCGGCGCTGGAGCAACTGGCTGAATTACCCCAACTGGATTAGCTGCTGGGGTCTGAACCTAAGGAGTAGTCTGATTAGGAGTGTGGGTAACAGGAGTCTGAACCCCTCTTCCATCCTGAGATACCACTGCTGTCACAGGGAATATACCACTCTGGGCTACGCTCTCCATAATACCCACCAATCGGACCAAAGCGTGCTGAAGTACCGGGGTGGCAATGAACCCCTCTGGGACCTGAGCTGGTCCCGATGGGACGGTCTGAGCTAGAACCCCCTCATTAACCTCTATCTAGGGATCCGCAGCTGGGGCTGTTGTCTGAGCAATGGGCTGAGTCTTGCCCTTGCCTCGGTCTCTGGCATGGCCTCGGCCTCTGCCCCTAGTAGGAGCTGTTGCTGCTGGAGGACTGGAGTGTTGGTCAGTGGAAGAGGAAGCACGTGTTCTCTCCATCTGCGAGAGATTAGAAGAATTCAATCCGTATTTGAGATAACAAGAATCACACGATATAATAGAAATAAAAATGGAGTTTGTTCCTAACTTCATACCCTCTAAGAGATAAGTACAGACGTCTCTGTACCGATCCTTCAGACTCTATTAAGCTTGTTCGTGAATTGTGAGACCTAAGCAACCTGGCTCTTATACCAACTTGTCACGACCCAAATTCCCATCCCACGAGATCGTGATGGCGCCTAACACCATACTTGCTAGGCAAGCCAATGTTAGAGGAATTCGATACTTTAAACAATTAAATTATAACACTAAGTCTAGAGTTATCAAATAAACGAATACGGAATAAAATGAGAAATAATACATGAAACTCGAAGCTAATTCTAATATCTAGCTACCCAAGGTTTGGATTCACAATTCACGAACTACTAAAGAATATTACAAATAATTGGCTCAAGAAATAATGTATAACTGTTTTGAATCAAATAAAACAGTAGTTTAAATAATATATAGAAGATTCAGGAATTTGCTAACGCCAGCAGATCTACCTCGTGTCTCCGAATAATGATGACTGCTAGTAAAATCTCCTAACTCTGGCCAGTACCTGGATCTTCACAAAAGAGTGCATAGTGTAGTATCAGTACAACCAACCCCATGTACTGAGTAAGTGTCGAGCCTAACCTTGGAAAAGTAGTGACGAGGCTAGGACAAGACACCACATAAAACCTGATATATGTAAATAATCATGCTAGCAGAAATAACAACATTTAAGGAATTAAAAACAGCAAATAATGGGAAGGGGGCATGCGATGGGGAATTTTTAACATAAGGAACGAGGAAAACAATAAGACAAAAATAGACAGTGATCAACAATAATTTTAGCAATTAAAAATAGAAAGGAAACTTGCACGGCATCACCCTTCGTGCTTTAAACTCTTCCTCACAAAATAAGCAATAGAATACACGGCATCACCCTTCGTGCTTTTACTCTCATCCTCACTAGATTATTATTAAGAATGCACGACATCACCCTTCGTGCTTTACTCTCTTCCTCACATTATAAATGATTCATGCACGGCATCACCCTTCGTGCTTTAAACTCTTCCTCACAATATAATTAAGTCATGCACGACATCACCCTTCGTGTTTTACACTCTTCCTCACCAATCATAGAATCACTGATAGCATAAAAGAGGAACTTCATAAGAAATCAGTATTTCATAATGGTTCTATCATCATTTAACATTTCAATATCAACTCAATGTTCACAATTATTATCCATTTTGGTGGAACCGGATACACATCTTCTCATATTTAAACAATAACAATAAACATGGATAATAGGCTTAAAGACCACAAAAAAATCACAAGAACTAACTTTCACTCACATATTATGACCTGACCACAACGTATAGGTACTTGTCACCTCACCTATACATCGCATTTAGCAACAAAACAAGTAGCAAGTATTCACATAATACCTATTCCCTTAAGATAAGGTTAGACACAACACTTACCTCAATTTCGCAGGCCAGTCACTGCTCAATTACAGATTTTCCTTTCTAATTCACCTCCAACGCACTCAAATATAATCATAATTAGCTTAATATCATTAATTAATGCTAAAAGAACTAACTTTACTGAAAATTTATGATTTTCCTAAGTTTTCTCAAGAAAAGTTAAAACCCGACCCCGGGCCTGCTTGGTCCAAACTCGGGGTTCGGATCAAATTACGTTTACCCATTCACCCTCGAGCCCGAATATGCAATTAGTTTCGAAATCCGACCCCAATTCGAGGTCAAAATTTGATTTTTACAAAATTTCCTAATTCTACCTAAACCCTCAATTTCTACCATAAAAATTCTTAATTTTTTATTGAAAAGTGATGAAAAACATTGGCTAATTGAAAGAGAAGAGTTTAGAATTGTTTACCAACACTTTGGGGATGAATTTGTGAGAAGAAAATTGTCCCTAGGTCTTTGTAGTTCGAAAATAGGTGAAAAATAGGTTCTGCCCGATTTTTAAAATTGGTTTTATATAACTGGGCAGGCCTTCATCGCGTTCGCGATGGGCCTGCCGCGTTCACGGAGCTTTACGACCTTGGTCCTTCGCGCTCGCGGCCCAATGGTCGTGTTCGCATAGAAGAAGGCGAGGCTCCCCTCTCCCAGGCCCACTACTCAATGCGTTCGCGTGGCCTGGTCGCGTTCGCATAACACAAAATAACCCCAGTGCATTTTTACACTACGCGTTCGCGAGTGAAGTAACGCGAACGCAAAGAACAAATATGTTATGCACCAGGAACAACAAAAACAACAAATTTAACTAGTTCAAAACACCCCGAAGCCTACCCGAAACTCACCCGAGCCCTCGGTGCTCTAAACCAAACATGCACGCAAGTCTAAAAATATCATACGGACTTGCTCATGTGATCAAATCATGAAAAAAACATCTGAAACTATGAATTTAACCTCAAAACTTATCATTTTTCTCAAGAACACTTAAAGTTTACTATTTCTCAACCGGACGTCCGAATCACGTCAAATCAACTCCGATTTTCATCAAATTCCACATATAGTACTTAAATACTATAAAGAATATGTGTCGGGATCCGAAACCAAAATACGGGTCTGATACCAATGGTTTCAAACATTGATTCGTTTATTCATTTCATTAAAAAATTAGCAAAACAATTTACTTTAAAAATTAATTTTCAAGGCTAGGGACCTCGGAATTCAATTCCGGGCATAAGCCCAAGTCCCATACTGCAGACCAGTGGCGGAGGCAGGATCTCTATGAAGGGGTTTAAAAAAAACAATTATAGCTGGTGGGAATTGAACATATGACCTTACGAAGGTTTTGAACCCCCTTGACCACTAAACTGCACTTCTGAGTTGTGTTAAGGGGATTCAAAACTTAATATAAAGAGGTAAAAAATAGATTGTGCCTTATATATACTGCGTAATTTTTCTGCGAAGGGGGTTCGAGTGAACCCCCTTGCGCCCCCCTAAATCCGCCCCTGTTGCGGACCTCCCAGGATCGTCGGAACACAAATCCGGGTCCGTTTACTCAAAATGTTGACCAAAGTCAACTAAAACTAAATTTTAACTCTAAAAATTACTATTTCTCATGTTTTCACATAAAAGCTTTTCGGATTCACGTCCGGACTGCGCACACAAATCGAGGTAATTTAAATTAGTCCTTTTATGGCTAATAAACCTATAACGGAATCTTAATTCATAAAAAGACCCCTTGGGTCATCACAAGGTTAAAGGCAAAGAAACTCAGGATGCTACTTTGAAACTCCATAATCTATTGAGAAGGGTTGCTATTAATTATCTTTACTATCAATGCAGTCCCTTTTGTAATGGTGCTAGACCATCAATAATCTCTTATAATATTTGTCTTCTGGAGGTTAGGTATTACGTCCCCCTCTATTGTACTTAGTTTTACAATCTATATACGAGGCATGGGATAATGCCAAACCCCCATCACCTTGGGCCAGCATAGCCCGGGTGAATGGTTTATTAAAAAAAAACTTAATTCTTTGATTGGTGTGTAGTTTATTTCTTTAAATTGTGGCTCTTAACATTAAATTATTTGTTTTGGTCGATATCACTACATGAAGCGGTCTATATAAGTCAACATGGTAGTGATATCACTAGGTAGCTGTGATTTGGAGAATTCTATGCATTAAGGTAGGATTTCTAGATACTTTAGGGACAAGTAAGTATTCTAATTAAGTTTATCTCAAAAAATGTTTATCCTCTGTTAATGTTTATATCAAGTCATATTATTTTATCACGATTAAATTATAAATTAAAGTAAAAGTATATAATAATTAATTACAATTTAGAGTGTATGTTGTTTAACCAAAGAATTAGATTTTTTGACTAAAACTATTTTTAGGAATGAACACGGGTTACTGATAATCAAGAAAATAATACTAAGTAAAAATGAGTAAGTAAATAGTCAATAATATGATGCACAGAAAAGTAAGCGTATTGTATTCGTAGCCCATATCATCTTACAAGTGATACCCTATTCCCTTATATAGGGAATTTCCTTAATATAACGTCTATCTCTTGGAATAATGGAACATTAATGACTAATTATTTACATTAATGTAACGTTACAAAGAATAACTGTAAATGTTACATGAAGGTCGTGTAACGAGTAGGTCATTAATTGTAGATTTCTGAATCTGCCTGTAGCTCTGTTTGGATTTATTCTGACTGTGTCTCTTCCTTAACTCAATCAGGTTGAGTTTCTCATGGCTGATTACCCCTTAGGTTTATTGAGTCGTTCCTCTTTGGTCCGCCCCTATTTATAGGTCCATGTCCAGCAATCATGTTTTCCTTGGTCCACATAATCATCTTAGTCATAAAGAATTATCATACGTGTAAAATTCTTTTTTACCAATACAGATAGTCCCCCCACTTATCATTTATTTATCGATTAATATTTGGTAAGTGGATACGCATTTATGGCGGGAATATTTTGCCGATGTTTCACCTCGAAACATTGTATCCTTCTCTGAACATAGGTGTCGCTTGTCACTTCCATTTAATGCTCAAGCCACGTGTTCCCTCCGGATTGGTTCTGCAGTTACTAGGCGCCTTTTAGGGCTTTTTGCGCCTGCATCAGTCACGAAGTGACACCTTCAATTATGACCTTCTCATCATTGTTTTTTCTCATGTTTGACGGTTGTCTTCAAGTATAAATACCTCTTTTCCTTTCTTTACTTTCACGAAACACTTTCTAACTTGTCTCTTTTATTTGTAAAGAATTTTTTTCTTATCTTCATAAACATTTCTTCTTCGAACCAACCTATAAGAGTGATAGACGTCGAGAATTTGACCCCTTCTTCTGCTCCGACTCGGAGTCGGAGGGGTGGTAGACTGAGAAGTTTAGGTTATACTCCTTTGAGAGGCTCTTCTTCCTCCCATATTACTTCCCCTCCTTCTACTAGGTCTTTAGTTTCTCCAAGAGCTAGGGCTTCCAAGTATTCGTCTAGGGGTAGAGAACATCACGATCCCTTACGCGAACCACGAGTTGATGAAATCATTCCTGCTGAGTTTACCTTCACTAGGGATAGCCAGGTCCTTGTAAATCATTCGTTATCCCTTGATAGTGCTGATAGGTATCCCACTCTTATCACCGAAGGTCTGATTCTCCTTGTTCGCAGGGAATGTTCTTGGAAGCCTGACTTTCCTATCATTATTCCGAATAGCAACCAAAGAATAACGTCTTATAAGACGGGATATTCTTTCATTTATACCTACCCTTTTAATTTAGGGTTTAAGCCTCCTATTGATCCAGTCATTATCGAATTCTGTCATTTCTTCAAATTTTCTTAGGACAAGTTGGTCCTTTTGTATGGCGGGCTGTTGCGTGTCTCCGGTGTTTAGCTACTTTAGCCTCGGTTCCATTCACCTTTAATCATATCATTCATATTTATTCCCCGACCTTATTTCGTCAATGTATTTTTACTCTGGCTGCCAGGAGTAAAAGAGTGCTGGTAACCCCTGATGACGATAAGGATAGAGGTTGGTACCTTCGGTACGTTGTTGCGCCCACTGCTGGTTTAGTGGGTGAAGAAAATCTTCCCTTCCCTGAGAAGTGGAATCGTGCACGTGAGTACATTTTAGCTCACATTTGTTATTTTTCTTCTTTTTGCTTAACACCGTAGTTGTTTCTTCCTCTTTCAGCACTCATGGGTACTGTTGAGAATGTCTCTGGTATCCGTGACTGGATAGAAAAGTTGTTGTCGATTACTCCATTCGAGGAAAGGTCTTGGAAGTACTTCTCTAGGAAGTACGGTTGGAAAGTGAAAACTCACGGTAAGTGAAGCTTTTGTTTTCTTTCCTTGCTCGTATCTCTTTCTCGTTTTAACCCTTTATTTTTTATAGGGTTTTCTATCTGTGGAGTGTCTGCTGCGTCTGTTTCCAAAATGTCTCTGGCTCATGCCCAGGAAATCATTGCCGGTTCTTCTTCTTCGAAGAGGAAGGTAGGTGGGTCTAGAACCTTAGAAGAAGAAGAGGAGGAGGAGGGCGCTTTGGTGCATAGGTCTCGTAGAAGAAGGGTGATTTCAGACGATGAGTCTACACCCGTGGCAGTTTCTTCCGTGCCTGATGTCAGACCTTCTACCTCTGAGGATGCTTCTCTCTCTCCTGTGCATGATTCCTTGGATCATTTGTTCCGTGAAGGCTTTGGCCCTGCTATATGAAGTTCCCCTTGCTGTTTTTCCTCCTTCTTTTACAGAAATTTCTTCATCTGCTCTTATTATTTTCCCCGCTCCCTTGGCTATTACTGTTCCGTTACTACTTTGCCCGTGGCTTTCTCAACTCCTCAAACTTCTGTGACCATGGCTTCTTCATCTCAGCCTGCTTCTGTGCCTCCTCTTGTTAGCGAAGTAGGGTCTTCCAGCAGGGAGATGAGGCAAGTACTAATTGAAGTTCCGGCTACTGGGAGCCTTTTTAAGGAATCCGGCCAGCCTGATGTGTGGCTGAAGCCCTTGATAGGCCCAACAGAGAGGACCAAGTTAGACAGCCACCGTTCTCTTACCTGGGTTAATGAGATCGTGCATTCCTCTTTGAAGGTAAAATGCGTTCTTTTGTATTTCGTTCTTGTACATGTAATTGCCGTATCTAATTGATTTCCTTTTTTTAGATCAATCTTATAGGCACGAAGCTCATGAGGAGGGTTTCTAATGCGAAGCAGGAAATAAAAGAGTGGCAGGCTGAAGCGGGTAACCGGAAGGGGCAATATGACAGTCTAAGGCTCGACATGGAAGCCTTAGAAGAAGAAAAACGCACCTTGGAGCGCCAGATGAGATTCATGGCAGCGGAGTTGGCAGTGGAGAATGATTCTTCTAGCCATGCGGACAAAGACAAGAGCATCCTTGAGTCTTCATTTGCTGAACAGTTGTCCCGTGCCTTTGAAGAAGCTAGGAGTTTAAAAGCCTTGCTGGAGAAAAAGGAAGAGTACTCAGTCAAGCTTGTGCAGTCTCTGACTCAGACCCAGGAGGATCTTCACAATGCCTTTGATAAAATCCAATTCCTGGAGAGGTCTGTTGCACCTTCAAGGGCCGCCAAAGATGTTGTTGAGGTTGAGAGGGACGGGCTGAGAGCTGAGATCCTGATATGGGAGAATGATTACCAAGATATTGAAGAGGCGGATATTGTCGATGTTAGTTGGGCGTACATGAATTCTCGCCTTAACACATTGACGGAAATGAGTCAAGAGGGTTTCGACCTTAGTGCTGAAATAGCTAAAATCAAGGAAGCCATGGAGAAGGCTCAACAAGGTCAGATTCTCTCTTCATCTGAAGGTGAGACTCCTGATTCTCAAGTCCCCTCGTCCCCAGTTGTTCCTGCTCCCTCTGCCGGTGAAGAAGTTGATCCCCCTTCTAAAGATATTTAAGATGTTGGTTCCCTTTTTTTATTATTTGATAGGTGGTTACCCCCAGCTCCATCGGGGGTAAGTTTGGATCTTTTAAAGTCCCCAACTGAAAACTTACGGCACCTTAATGTAAATACAATATATACGGCTAAGTATTAGTTTAATACTTAGTTTCTACTTAGACGTTTTAACATATCAATGCAGAATATCACTTTTGTTATTGAGTTTCTGTTCTACTCTTTAAGTCTTTTGCATACTTTATTTTTCGAGGTTTTAGTTTTACCTCTGAGTTTTGCATATAGAATGCTTTAGATTCGCACCTTCTCGTAATAGGCACGGTGTCATATAAAATGTGTGCCTTTTTGTAGTAGGGCACAATTTATAAAAGAGGGCCATTTTTGATCGACACTTAATGAAGAAGACGTCTCAACTTCATAATGGTGTAATAATGCAATAGAGTGATAGGAATTTTTCACATGTTTAAGAATATTTCTGAGGAACGTTTTTTGTTTGAACTTCCATACATGTGTTTGATATCGTCTAAAACTCATGTTGCAACTGTTTTTTTTAACAGATTTGATATACACTTGTATTTCGTATGTAACAGTTTTTTCGAGTTAATACAAGAGAGCAACTGTTTTTTCGTTCGTAACAGTTTTTATTCAAGTTGGGGTTTTCACTTGTAACTGTTTTTGTTGACAAAAGTTTTTAATAAGTACGAGGGAAATGCTCTTACATCCGTAACTATTTTATTGATAACAGTTTTATGAACAAGTACAAGGATTTTGATCTTTCATCCGTAATTGTTTTATTTGATAACAGTTTTCTATATGAGTACAAAGATTTTGTAACTGTTTTTAGTTACAACAGTTTTGAATGGGTACGATGATGATGATCTTTTATCCATAACTGTTTTTGGTTACAACAGTTTTTCTTTTGAATAAGTATAAATAAGCACAAAGATGCACATTTCTTTCTCGTAACTAACATTTTCCCTTTTAACCTGAACATGTTCGAAGGTTTTCTGGATCAGGCTTTGTATTTGAGTCTCCGGCTCTTTTTGATTTTGCTCGTATCACTTGTCTTGTTGGGTAGATGGATCTTCAGGCTCGAGCTTTGACTTTTTGGTAGTATTCTTTGCTTCGTCTTAGCCTTCCATACTATATAGTCCCCCAAGTGTTTGAGCTTTGAAGAATGAAATCTCAAGCAATTGACTATTCCTTCCTTGTGGTCATTTTCCTGAAAAGGAAAAACATGCGGGACTCAAAGGTATATAGTTTTTAGATGATGACTGCTTAACCGTTTAAAACGTCCATCAGAAAGTGTAACCCTAGACCGAGAATTCAGTTACTTTCTCGCGTCTTTGCAGGTCTAATATCATCATCTGGTGATGGGTTAGCTTTATGCCTATCATCTAAAAAGTTTAGTAAAATTTTAAATGTTCAAAATAAAATCGAACGTATGATACTTGACCGGGGGTACTTCTTTTCCTTAGAAGTAGTACTTCTTCAAGTGGATGGAATTCCAACTTGTTGGTAGGATTCTGCCGTCCATAGCTTCGAACTCGTAGGCTCCATTCCCAGCTATGACTCGAACTTTGTAGGGTCCTTCCCAGTTTGGACTTAGCTTTCCTGCGCCTGCTTCTTTCGTTGATTGAAAGACTTTTTTAAGAACGAAGTCCCCAATCTTGAAGTATCTGAGGCGAGCTTTACGGTTGTAATAACGCTCTATGATTTGTTTTTGAGCTGCCATCCGTATTAGTGCGGCTTCTCTTCTTTGTTCGAGCAAATCCAGATTAATGCTCAATTCATCATTGTTTTCATCTTCCGTGGCTGTTGTAAACCTTATGATTGGTTCGCCAATCTCTACGGGTATTAAAGCTTGTGAACCATAAACAAGTGCACATGGAGTTTCTCCCGTGGCTGTTTTTGAAGTTGTTCTGTATGCCTATAGTACCGCTGGTAACTCATCAGGCCAATTTTCTTTGGATTTTTCTAGCCGCTTCTTTAGATTGTTGATGATGAATTTATTCGTTGACTCAACTTGACCATTAGCCACGGGGTGGTATGGCGTTGAAGTGATCCATTTGATTTGCCAGCTTTCGAAGAATTCTGTGATTTGCGAGCCTATGAATTGTGGTCCATTATCACACACGATCTCCTTTGGTATTCCGAAGCAGCATATTATGTTTCTCCATAAGAAGATTTTAACTTCCTTTTCTCGCACCTGTTTGAAAGCTTATGTCTCTACCCATTTTGTAAAATAGTCGGTTAGCACGAGCAAAAACCATACATGTCCTTTAGATGTGGGAAGAGGTCCCACTATGTCCATACCCCACTTCATGAAGGGCCATGGTGATATTATTGGGTGCAATAATTCCGTTGGTCGATGCATGTTATTGGAAAACCTTTGGCATCTGTCGCACTTGGACACGAAGTTCTCGGCCTCTTCTTCCATCTTAGGCCAATCGTACCCAGCTCTAATTAGGGGTTTCACCAAGGATCTCGCCCCTAAGTGATTTCCACAGTGTCCTTTGTGGACTTCTTTCATCACGAACTCCGTTTGGTTAGGTCCGAGGCATTTTTCTAGGGGCCCTCCGAACATCTTGCGATATAATGAGTTGCGAATGAGGCAGTACCGTGCAACTTTGCGGAGAAGTGCCTGAGCTGTTTTCTTGTCTTCAGGTACGGTGCCATTGTGCAAAAAAAATTAAGATTTCGTTTCTACAATCCCAGGTTAAATTGTTGAAAGTTACCTCATTTCTGTCCTGGTCGATCGCTGAATGGAATAGATGAACGACAATTGCATTGTCTTTGTTTGTTACTTATGTGACTGCTGCGAGGTTAGCTAATGCATCTGCTTCTGTATTTTTCTCTCTAGGTATTTGTATTACCTTCCACGTGTTGAATTGCCTCACGAGTTCTCGTGCCTTTTCCAGATACTGTTGCACCCGAGTCTCTCGAGCGATGTAAGTCCCTTGCATTTGATTTACCACCAGCTGGGAGTCACTTTTTATTGTGATTTGCTCGATTGAGAGTTCTCGTGCCAGTTCTAGTCCTGCAATAACAACTTCGTACTCTGTTTCATTGTTAGTTATAGGATAACATTTGATAGCTTGTCGTGTCTTTTCACCTGTGGGTGATATTAAGACTATGCCTAAGTCGGCATCTTTTATATTGGAAGAACCATTGGTAAATAGGGTCCATAGACCCGGATTAGCACCGTTAAAGAGTTGTAACTCTTTTTCCACTTCAGGGACAATGCTATTACTAAAAGTCAACGACAAAATCATGATCTCTTAACCCTATGGCCCATTTAGCCAATCTTCCCGATAGTTCTTGTTTATGCAAAATATTTCTTAAAAGATATGAAGTCACAACAGTGATTGGATGACATTGAAAATATGGTCGTAATTTTCTAGATGCCATTATTAAAGCTAAGGCTAACTTTTCTAGACGTGGATATCTGGTTTCAGCATCTAGTAATGTTTACATAATAAATAGGAGATTGTTTACCTTTATTTTCCCTTACCAATACTGCACTTACAGCAATTTCTGAGATAGCAAGGTAGACGTACAACCTCTCCCCCTCCTTTGGCTTTGATAGCAACGGGTTTTTTGATAGATACGCTTTCAGATTCTTGAGAGCCTGTTGACATTCTTCAGTCCATTCAAACTTATTCTGCTTTTTGAGGACTGAAAAGAATTTAAACCTTTTCTCGGAAGACCTGGAAATAAATCTTCCCAAGGCTGCGATTCTTCCCGTCAGTCTTTGCACTTATTTTTTGTTTGTTAGTATATCAGGTATTTCTTCCATAGATTTAATTTGAGCAGGATTTACCTCTATTCCCCTGTTTGATACAAGGAATCCCAAAAATTTACCTGATTCTACGCCAAAAGCGCATTTTTCTGGATTCAGCTTCATATTGTACATGCGTAAAATTTCAAAGGTAAGAGAAAGGTGCTGGAAATGGTCTTCCACCCGTGTTGATTTTACCAGCATGTCATCGATGTAAACTTCCATCGTTTTTCCCAGATGCTCCTGGAACATCTTGGTCACTAGCCTTTGATAGGTGGCTCCAGCATTTTTAAGCCAAAAGGCATGACTTTATAACAATAAGTCCCCCTGTCCGTAATAAAGGAGGTTTTTTCCTCGTCTGAGGGATCTATTTTAATCTGATTATAACCAGAATACGCATCTAGAAAGCTTAACAATTCATGACCTGCGGCGACATCAATCATTTGATCTATATGTGGTAATGGGAATGAATCTTTGGGGCATGCTTTATTTAAGTCAGTATAATCTACGCATACTCTCCATTTGCCATTCTTTTTAGGTACTACCACAGTGTTAGCTAGCCAGTTAGGGCACGTTACCTCTCGTATCGAACCAATTTTCAAGAGTTTCTTTACCTCTTCGTCGATCACTTGGTTCTTGAATGGCCCTTGCTTTCTTTTCTTCTCTTCGACTGGGGCTCAGCCTCGTGCCTATATGCACTTTCTGTTCAGGTTTTTGTTCAAACAATGGAACAACTTCAAGCTCTTCCGTAGTTGTTTGATGTGCTCGTCTTCCTCTGGTTCTTGGATGACGTCCGGTCTGGAATCTACGCCCGTGTGATCCAATGCATCTTCTGTGGTGACTTTATTTACCTTCTCGTGAGTATATCCTTCCGTATCTGTTTGAACACTCACCTCTTTTGTACCTGTTGGGTCAGTAACTTTTTCCGTACCTGTTTGGCCGATAACATCTGTCTGGAAGATTTCTCTATCTGTCGGTTATTTCGTCCCTACTTTTTTGTTATAATGCACCAAGGAATTTATATTTCTAGAGGTCTGTTGATCACCTCTAATCTGTCTGATTCCCCATTCTTAAGGGAATTTAATTACCTAGCGTAAGGTGGATGGTACTACTTTCATGTCGTGGATCCAGGGCCTTCCCATGATTACATTATAAGCCATGCCAGTATCAACGACTTGGAATTTGGTGTTTTTAATTACTCCCTCGGCATAAGTGTTGAGTTCGATTTCTCCTTTGGTTATCACTGTAGAGTTGTCAAACCCTGATATGGCTCGTGCCTTTGGGATCACCTGATTTCCCAAGAGCATTTCTTCCACGACTCTTAGGAAGATAATGTTGACTGAACTACCTGGATCAATCAACACTCTTTTAACATTAGTGTCATGAATGAGTAAAGATATTACCAGAGCATCGTTGTGGGGGAGCATTAGTGTGCCGAAATCTGCATCATCAAAGGTTATATCATCTGCGTCTGGATTTTCTCGAACCTGGTTTCCGTGTGTAATCGTGATTTTCGAGGCTACTATGGAAACTATTCTGTTTACTTCCTCTCCTCCATGTATCACGTTGACGGTTCTTTTTGGAGATGGAGGCTTCAGGGGCTCCTTCCTGTTCTTCATATATGCATGTTTACCTTTATCACTAAACAATTCTATTAAATAGCCTTGTTTCAACAATTGTTCTATTTCACCTTGTAAAAATCTGCAATCTACAGTCCTGTGTCCATGATCATTATGGAACTCGCACCAAAAATCTAGGTTCCTTTTATTTGAGTTTGACCGCATTTCTTTGGGCCACCTAACCTTATCTCTCATATTTATCAATATTGAAACAAGTTCAGGGGTACTTACATTAAAGGTGTGATCCCTAATTTGTGCATTACCTCTAGGTCGTCCATCTCGTTCCTTTCTGGATCTAGATGAGGATGAGCATGCATCTCTGCTTGGTGGTCTATAATCTGACCTAGTATTTTCGAACCTGGGACGAGTTTCGCGTACCGATGGTCTTAAGTAAGGATCGTACCTATTTTTACCTAATCTCCTGTCTGATTCGGAATGTATGGATCTGGTATGATCTTCATCTTTCGAACGAGCAATGGTATCTTCTTTTATTCGAAGTTTAGTACCGTATCTGTTATAAACATCATTCCATGTTGTAGTTGGGAATTCTCTCAAGCTTTCTTTGAGTCTCCTCGTGGCTTCTGAGCTTTTGTCATTTAGGTTACTTGCAAATGCCATGGGTGCCAATTATTAGGCACCCTTAGTAGTTGCATTCTTTCTCGCTGGAACCTGTCTACAAATTTACGGAGTAGTTCCGTGTCTCCTTGCTTTATTTTAAATATGTCCTCCATTCTTTTCTCGACTTTTTGTGCACCAGAGTGTGCTTTTATGAAAGAATCTGCAAGCTCAGCAAAAGAATCAATAGAATTTTCAGGGAGAAGAGAATACCAGGTTAGAGCTCCTTTGGTAAGTGTTTCTTCGAATTTTTTGACAAGGACTGATTCAATCTCTTGTTTTGTTAAGTCGTTGCCCTTTACTCTGGTGGTAAAAGCAGTTATATGGTCGCGTGGGTAAGTTGTTTTGTCATACTTAGGAACGTCAGGCATTTTAAACTTCTTGAGTATAGGCAAGGGTGTTGCGCTTGGTTTCCAAGGTTGTTGAGAATATCTATCAACACCAATACCTTTGATAACATGTGGTACTCCAGGAATTTGCACGATTCGATCGTTTTGTTCCTTCACCTGTTTCTGCAAGGTTAGTAGTAAATTTTGTAATTTAGAGTTATTAGTCATACCTGGTCTCGCTTCGAGAGATTTGTTAGGAGTGTCATCCCTTGCTGAGTTTACCAACCCATACATAGAATTTTCCACGATGATAGTGTTATTGGGAAGTGGTGTAAGTGATGCAGGTGATGCCGCTGGTAATCCCCTTGCAAATTCTTGCAAAGCTTGGCCCACATACTCTGCAATCATTTTCTTTACCCGATCTTGTTCTACCGTTTGATCATTATCATTGTTGTTGTTATTGGATCTTTCTGGGGATTATTTCCTTGAACCACGTGGGGTTCCTGAAGGTGATGGAACTGGGGTTTCATTCCTCTGCTGGTTGTTGTCGTTGGAGTTCGACATAGTTTAGAGGATATCGATTGAAAAGAAAACAAAGATTATCATATTTTCGGTAACGGAACCAATTTATTTAACCAAAGAATTGGATTCTTTGACTAAAGCTATTTTTAGGAATGAATACGGGTTACTGATAATCAAGGAAATAATACTAAGTAAAAATGAGTAAGTAAATAGTCAATAATATAATACACAGAAAAGTAAGCGTATTGTATTCGTAGCCCAGATCATCTTATAAGTGATACCGTATTCCCTTATATAGGGAATTTCCTTAATATAACGATCTCTTGGAATAATGGCACATTAATGACTAATTATTACATTAGTGTAACGTTACAAAGAATAATCGTAACTGTTACGTGAAGGTCGTGTAACAAGTAGGTCATTATTGAAGATTTTTGAATTTGCCCGTAGCTCTGTCTGGATTCATTCTGACCGTGTCTCTTCCTTAACTCAATCAGGTTGATTTTCTCGTGGCTGATTACCCCTTAGGTTTATTGAGTCGGGCCTCTTTGCTCCGCGCCTCTTTATAGGTCCATGTCCAGCAGTCATATTTTACTTGATCCACGTAATCGTCTGAGTCATAAAGAATTATCATACGTGTGAAATTCTTTTTTACCAATACATATGCGAATATAGACAGATTCAGGATTTAAGCAACAAAGCACCTAGTCTAAAGAGGGAAACAAGAAGACGAAAGTAGCAACATCGTTGATAAACAAGCCTCAATCTTGGGTCAGGTGGCAAGGGAAATGTGCTTATGTTGTAGGCTATACTAGTGCATCCATGCAACTTTTATGTTTGAGGGGCACAATAAAATTTTGTAAAAGTTTTAACCAAAAAGAAATAAATTATGAAGGGTTTGATGCATATATATATGTACGATTTTTGCCGAGGCTGACGGGTTTCGATGGTCCCTCTACCACCCGTGTAGGTCTGCCTCTGTATGTGAAAATATATGTCGTACATCATTGTGGTGATATAAACGTCAAATACTAGTAAGGGTTTATCAGTGCTCCCTTCCTCGTATTTCTCCTTCAATTTTTATTAAATACCTTAAATGGTTAGAAAATGAACAGTAAAATTTCAGGTCAACGAAGATTAATAACACCCATTTTGGGGGCATTGTATCTATACCCGCTTTGAAAATTTTTTACAAGCGTACCCACATTCGCGTAACTTCATACATATGGGCCTGAAGTAGCAAAAATTTATGTTTGAAGTTTGAACTTCAGAATGTTTTGCCTGAAGTGTAGCAAAACTTCAGATTTTTTTCATGAAGTTTGGCCTGACTTGCAACGACAATCACGCAAATTTCAGTTCGTAGTGCAAATGGCAAACTTCAGTTCAATAAAACAACTACATGTTTTTGCTGAAACTTCACTTCATAGTAGCTGAAGCTTTGTTCTGTATTTGTTGAACTTCAGCATTTTCTAGTTGAAGCTTTGTTATGCATCTGCTGAACTTCAGCATATTTTAGCTGAAGCTTTGTTCTGTATTTGCTTAACTTCAACATGTTTTAGCTAAAACTTTATTCTGTTTGTGATGAACTTCAGGGCTGAAGTTTGTTTTGTATTTGATGAACTTCAGCATTCTAGGAGCTAAAGTTTTTGTTTATATTTGCTGAACTCCGGCATTCTTAGAGCTGAAGTTCTAAACAACAATGAATTTCATAGATCATGATTAGCAGCGATTAATGCTGTTCATTTCAAAGATTAATGAATGAAAAATATTTTCGACATGAAGATGCCTAAAGTTTTATTTTTGAGGAAAAAATAGTAATTTGACTGAACCCGAAAGTTAAATAAATATGATAGAACATTTTTGCTGTATAAATATATAACTACGCTCCATGTAAGATATTTGAAAAATTGGCGATCTTAAATTTCAAAAGAGCCAAAATTAATGGAAATAAATAAAGAAAGATAAAATAAAAGAGGAAAGAAAGAAACGAGATGAATAAGACACTGGGTACAACAAGTAACGAAGGAGGAGAAGGAGGATGAGAAAGATGCCTTAACTTGTTTAAACAGTGCGTACAAATTAAATTTTGTTTAAAAAATAAATATAGATTAAATGGGGACGACCAAATATGACGGCCATGCGATTTTTTCATTTTGGATGGCAAATTATGGAACATACTGAGGTGCAAGTAGTGATGCAATATCTTCCTCTATTCCAGCTTAATAATTACAGAAAAAAGACCAAATAAAAGTGGCTCGTAATTAATGGTCAAAATATTAAATTAATCAACCGACTATTTTGGGGAGAAGACGTGCACAAAACTCTCAACGTTATGCTTACTTCCCATTAACCATTTTTAATTAACTACTAATCGATAAAATTATGAAGTGGACTCAATCAAAGGGTTTCATTATTGCTATCTTTTTCTTAGGTGACGTGGCTTTATCTTATTGGTTAACATATTCAAAACTCTCTCACTACCCTAGATTTTTAATCCCACTTGAAGCCAGATATTCTGGTATCTGCTGACTACTCTATTATGTCTCTATGTCTCTGAGGGGCAAAATTGTCCTTTCACAAAATGTCCAAAATGCACCGCGGGTAATCCAAAGATCTGAACCATGTGCAGCGGCAAAGCTACTACACGTGCTAACGATGAAAGGTTATGATTGTACACGCGCAAGTCCATGGTATCAACATGTAGTTATGACTGAGACAAAGACACGTGTTTAATGAAAATTATTATACAGTTAAAAGATAAAATTTTTATCATCATGCTGCAGCTCTTAAATAAAAACTCTAATTTTTCCATTGAAGGTTTTCCAAAACTACATACTATTGTTTAAAGATTTAGACTAAACAATCTTTTCCAATTGAATTTTGATGTTCAATTTTGAAAAATATAAAAATTGTGATAAAATATATGTGATTCTTTAATTGTGTTTCAATTATTTGTTTCTACTCAAGCATAGCGTTTAGTTTCTTGGAGAAAATGTTGTGGATTGAACATCTCAGCATTGTTTATAATAATTTTCTTAAGAGCATAAATATATAGGTAAATTATAGTTAGAACAGATTTTTTATTAAGCGGAATAAAAAAATTTAAAACGTAAACATGTAAAGAAACTAAAGAGATTGAACATCTAATATGTGTATTTATGCACACAATTTAATTTTCGGACGAAGGGGTTCGAACCCCTTTTGCCCACCTAGCTCCGCTTTTGTTACAAATATAACAAATAAGTTGTTCTTGGGAATTTTTTTGTATAAAATAGGTATAATTTATACATTGACGATACAAAATACTTACATAATAAGTCAATTAAAAGATAATTGTAAATATTAATAATAACATTAATTCCTAACTTAAAATAAATGGTAAGTGCAGCATTATAACATGTTAAATGTTACGCGGCGCCTTCCTGAGATGCTTTGGAAGGGCGACGTAAGGCTAAGCAACCAATGTCAGGATGGTTGTTGTCCGCCAAATGAGGTCCCCGCCACACGCTAGACTAGATTGTCAGTGCCGTGTGGGAAAACCAATGCCAACAATTGAGAGAACAGTAATAATGTTTGAAATAATGAAAGCTGGATTGCAATAATGAGAGCTATTACAAAATGAAGGAAATGCGGTGTCGAGGGGTAGAGACACCAGTACAGGGATTTGCTTGCTTGAAAGTTTTGAATGCTATATATACCTTAATAATGCTTTAAAAAAATAAACCCTAGTTACATGAGTAGACTAAACTAGGCTAGAGAAACATAATGGAAGTACATGGAATAAAGCTAGTCTATGATTACAAAGAAAAGGACTTAGTTTTCTACAAAGGTAGAAACAGGTCCGTTGGCAGCAACTTTGTCTCCGGCATCATGATCTGCGCGCGCGGCATTGTCTGTGCGCGCGGCGCTGTTGGCAGCTGCTTGCGGCTGGGCGCTAGCGAGGGAAATTGGTGGGGCGACAGAGGCACCTGCGCGCTTGTCACTTGGAGCGGCCAAGACCACGGGGCCGTCCGTGGCGCTAGGCGTTGGGATGCTTGCTAGGACGCCACGGGGCGCGTCCAAGGGGTCATGGGGCATGGATGGAAAGCCGCCCATGACATAAATTATGACGACAATATAAGGAATTTACTATACTCTTGAAGGTAGTCCGGTGTACGAAATATTTTGCATTTACGAAGGATCCCGGAAAGACCTGCATCTCAAGGGGTATGATAAACAACCTACTCTGATACAAACCCGTGATACATAGCTTAAAGCATTTATATTTTATACATCAAATATTTCACACCATCAAATTAAGTTTGTTGCAATAATTGATAACTATTTACAAAACAATAAGAAAATTTATCTGATTAAATCTTAGTTTGTTAAGCTAAATTGATGGTGTAAAAATATAAAAGTTAAATTCTATTTTTAAATGCAGCTTAAAGTTTTTATAGTTCTAATCATTATTAGTACTACTGGAGTGTAGTATTTAGCAATTATAATAATAAAAAATAAATGAATCATTTTGATTGGTCAAAGACTATAGGCTTTTCATGGTAATGCATGTAGACAATCCCAACTCTTTACTGCCATTTTCAAAGCCTTCAACCTCTCTCCTACACAAGTGTTTCTTTCTCCAAACCCACTCTGTCATAACTCATGCCATTTGAGCCCAAGCTCTTTTCCTCTCTTTTTCCTTTCTTGTCCTACACATATTCATACAAATATCTTTACACACATCTCATATTTCTTTGTCCAAATTATTTCCTACCCATTGATATTCATATTTAACATATTAATACCTTTTTGAGCTTTAGTTTAGGCCCTGAAATCTTGTTATTTCAGCCTCTGCAGGCTTCCACTAAAGGTGGAGTTTTTTTAAATATCATTTATTCTTCATATTTAGCTTCTTTCTTGTGTTTTTGTCCATTTTCTTTTGCTAGTTTTAGGGCTTTGAATTTTGAAATCTGGATTTGTTTTTTATGTTTTCAAATAAATTTGTAATCTTTTTGATTAGGGGTTTTGTTGGTTTAATTTATTAATATGATTTAAATGGATTTTAGTGATATAAATGAAGTTGGGTTTCAGGCGAAACTTAAATTTTTTTTCAACTTTTGGTCGTATTGGGTAAATTCTATGTGTTACCCTTTTGCTATTTTATGGAAATATTAAGTGATAGCTGAAAGGAATTTAATGATGTAATAATTTGTCAACATAGAACCATCTTGCACTTATTAAAGACACCTGGTATATTCTGCTGTTTATGGAATTCTGTAGAAATGGGTGTATATTCATGAAATATTTTTTTCACTTATTATAGACAACTGGTATATTCTTTTGAGTATTGATTTCTGGGGGAAATGGTTTTGTTTTCATCATTTTATGAGAACTTTTACCAGATTTAGAATGTTCTTTCTTTTTTTTGGCCACTAGTCATATTACACTGGGTTTGTTGTTGTTGATATCTCACTTGTTTCTTACAAACCAATGCATACCTAAGTGTGTCGAAGGCGGTTCAATTGCATCCCCTTAGTCGAAAAATTACATAGGGTGAAATTTAAAAAAAAATTGTTGACTTCACTGCAGGGAAGCATTTGGTTGGAATGATTTGCTGGAATTGCATGTCCAAAGTTGGAAAAATTTCAGCATAGAATGTGGCAGAGAAGATTTAAGATGGATATTGTTAGTTTAATTCTTGCTAAGTCTTGTCCTGATTTTTACATTGGCTCCTCCAAACTGGATTTTGGTTGTTGTGGTAAGATGCAAAATCTCCACTGGGTTGTTGTTGTTATATAGCAAATTTCATATTTTTCTCAATGGATAAATATGTCAAAAATATTTAAGTTTAAGTCCTGTTAATTTAAAAAATTGGAGTTCCGAAATCTTATTTAATTCAAGTTCCTTCTGAAATTAGTATTTGCATGATTATCTTCTAGTTGATTTGATATATGTTAGTTACTTAATTCTTTAAAAATTAACTTAATACTTGATAAAATAGTTATTAAATTATATTCCTAATATTTAGGACTTTGAAATAATTAATTGAAGTATTACGTAGAAAATAGGACTTGAAAATTAAGATACTCAAAATCCATTAATACTCCCCCGAAAATTGAGATTGCTACATTAGGGTTTCTTCAAAGTCTGAAATCGGCGGAAAAAAGAATTCAGAGAAGGTATTTACATGTTCTCCCTTAATTTGATTTATTCTACTTGTTTTCCTAATTCAACAATTCTGCGAGAAAATATTTTTCATTGATAAACGTAATAGAATGTTTTATATTTTTCTTGCGAGAAAAAAAATGAACGATCATGTTTGTATCTTCTGGAATAAACTTGAGAATAGCTTTTAATATTTTTTTTTTATTATAGAAAAATCTTAAATCTTAGATGCTGTGTATTCCCGCTGAAACTAAAAAGAAAGAATAATAACCTGTGAAAATTAACTCAAAGTTGGATTAGGAAACCTAAATTATTTAGGATTTGATATATGTTACAGTTATCCAATTCATATCTACTTAGGTTTTGTAGTCAAAATAACATAAGAATAGGTATTTCAGTAGTCAAACTAGTTTTGCACTGTAGTGCTACTACGCATTTTCTATTGTGGAGAATATTACTTTAACATTGCAAGACCTCTCTTTAGATACTGAATTTGCTCTTTGTATACAAAATAATACAGAGACCCTTTGTGTTCTTTCCTAACTCATCTGAAAAATATGCAGACTATAGAAGTTTTGAACAATGAGGAGATAATGTTAGGCAAACTTCTGCCCTGCTATCGCATGGCCCCAAGACAATCCCGCCTCAGCTCCAGACGATCTCGTAAAAATATCCTTTTTATCGCGCTCTTGATACTTCTACCGATTTTGTGCTTTGGCGTTTACCTCCACGGCCACAAAATCTCCTATTTTTTCCGTCCGCTTTGGGACAAACCTCCGCCTCCATTCGAGCATTTGCCACATTATTATGCTGAAAACGTTTCGATGGATAATCTTTGTCGTCTACATGGATGGGCCCTACGTTCTGAACCACGTCGCATATTTGATGGGATCATATTCAGCAACGAGTTAGACTTGCTCGAAGTAAGGTGGCGCGAGCTCTATCCTTTTGTTACAAAATTTGTGATCTTGGAAGCCAATACTACTTTTACTGGAATCCCAAAACCATTGTACTTCTCTGATCATCGCAAACAATTTGCCTTTGCTGAGGAAAAGATAGTACACGGTGTGTTTCCTGGCCGTGTTGCGTCCCCTGGTTCACACGAAGATCCTTTTAAACTAGAAGCACAGCAGCGCATCGCAATGAACAGGTTACTTAAAGTTGCTGGTATTGCTGATGGTGACCTTCTCATTATGTCAGACACAGATGAAATCCCGAGCCAACACACTATTAAATTGCTCCAGTGGTGCGACGGGGTTCCCCCCGTCCTGCATCTGGAGCTTAGACATTACATGTATTCCTTTGAGTTCCCTGTTGATTATAGTAGTTGGCGCGCCACTATTCACATTTACAACAGGTGGACTCAGTACAGACATTCTCGCCAAACAGATGTTATACTTTCTGATGCAGGGTGGCATTGTAGCTTCTGCTTTCGACATCTGCAAGATTTTGTGTTAAAAATGACTGGTTATAGTCACGCGGACAGAGTACGACGTAAAAACTTCTTAAAACATTCTAGGATTCAGAAGCTTATTTGTGAGGGAGCTGATCTTTACGATATGTTACCTGAGGAGTATTCTTTTCAGGAATTGATCAAGAAAATGGGATCAATACCTCGCTCAGCATCCGCGGTTCACCTTCCAACATATGTCATTGAAAATGCAGATAAGTTCCGATTCCTTCTCCCCGGAGGTTGTAAGCGATCACCACAATGATCCTCTTGATCTGTCAACTATTTTCTATATTTTTTTTTAGGCTTAGAATTTGCAATTGTAAAAGGGATAGTTGTAATGGATGTTAGATGTCAGTTATTGGTGGTTTTTTTCATTAAATCTGCAGATTTTTAGCTGTTGTCAGTTGAGTTTTGTCTATTGAGAAAATAGGTTCTTTTACCTTTGCCAAGTATGTATACTGTATACACATTTTAAATCAACAATAATTGCCAAAGGAAAAAGCATTGTTCTTGTTAACTGCTCTAGTTTTGTGTTAGTTGATTAGACTTTTGTTTTTGCTACTGCTTATTGTTCTTGTTCTTGTTCTTTCTTCATCTTTCCTTGAGTTGAGGGTCTATCGGAAACAGCCTATCTAACCTCACGAGGTTAGGTAAGGTCTGCGTACACACTATCCTCCTCTATCCTTCTCGGACCTCATTTGTGGAATTACACTGAGTTTGTTGTTATTGTTTTTTAGGAATATAAATTACACTCAAGGTGCAAATTGTGTGTCTCAGATCTAGAAAAAGGGTTGGAACAAATGGAGATAAAGGAAAAAGGGGAACTCCACAAATGACTAAAAGAAGGAAAAGGGAAAGAAAAAAGAGTGTAGGTAAGATTCTCCAGAGAGAGAAGAGAATCATTTTCCTTTCCCTTTATGAATTTCTCCTTGCTCCTCTTTGAAGTTCTCTTTTGGCATGATTTAAGTGAACAAAAATTGAGGTTTTCCTTAAATTGGTGATCTTTTTTAGTTTCCTTTTCATTTTTCCTTGTGTCGAGCGTCTATTAAAAATTACTTTTTTATTCTTACAAAGTAGGTTTAAGATCTGAGTAGACACTAGACACTGCTCTCGAAACTCCACTAGTAAAATTTTATTGGGTGGCTATTGTTGTTGATGATCCTTTTTTAATATGTCAACTATGGACTACAACAACAACCACCCAGTAAAGTCCAATTACTGGGGTCTTGGGAGGCAGAGGCGGACCCAGGATTTGAGTGCAACGGGGGCACTACTATCTTTGACAAAGATATGTCGGCTAATAACAACGAAATTTGGCTCGATAACTCCTTCATACTTAATGAATATGAGTCGGTGAACAAAAGGGATGTTCAAAAATATGAAAGATTTAGACAAATAAGATCAAAATTAAAGGTCTCTTAATCAATCCAAGCCTCGAAGGCAGAAGGGTTTTTGAAGTTTTCTATTACTGTTTTTGGGAATTTTTTGGTGAATTATTTATTTTTATACATGTCAAGAAAATAATAATGCTTATAAACTTAGATATAGTTAAGGATAGAGAAGGTGATTGACTTCTTAAATCTGAACACTAATTACAGAATCATAGAAGAAAATAAATAAAATGAAAAAGAGAACTCGGGTTGTTCTCGAACCCTCGTCATCCATTGAGGAGTGAGGACGCAAGTGCTCACGTTAAACCAACTGAGCAATTCAATTTTTCTGTTCGAGGGGGCACATCAAAATTATTTGCGGGGTCCTTGATGTATATACAAATATATATACATTGTTTTTGCCGAGGCTAGCGGGTTCCGGTGACCCCTCTCATTTCTATGTAGGTTCGCCTCTGTTGGGAGGGTATTGTGTACGCAGACCGTATCACCCCGAGGAGTAGAGGGGCTGTTTTCGAAAGAACCTCGGTTCAAGAAGACGGAAAGAGACAATATCAGTACCACAAACAGATACCATAAGAATAAATAACATCAAGAAAACCAAAAAATAAATGCAAAGCAAAAGTGATAGCCAGTAAATAGATCTGACATTATGAAAAACGAAAAAGTAATAAGACGCAACATTACAGCTAGCTGTCTCAGATAAAAACCCTACCAAACTAGCCACACAAAAGTACATGTCAACTATGGACTAGTGAAAGGTAAGTGGTGACGGAGTGCCAAGTTACAACCATTAAAGGATGATTAGTTGAGCTCCTTTTGACGAAAAGTTTATGTAAATAGGTTAAGTATTACTTTTACCTATTATTTTTCATACAACGACGATAATTAAGTCTCAATTTCAAAAAGTTGAGGTCGGCGTCATGAATCCTTACTGACAATGATTTTTAC
The DNA here is from genome assembly GCA_005239495.1 of Nicotiana undulata. Lineage (NCBI taxonomy): Eukaryota > Viridiplantae > Streptophyta > Magnoliopsida > Solanales > Solanaceae > Nicotiana > Nicotiana undulata. The sequence continues at coordinate 40,845 of ML267047.1, read as the reverse complement.
TTATATATTCTATTAAATTTTGAACACTCTTAATAAAAAAATTGGCCTCACCACTTGTGGTATCATAAGTGACTTGTCAAGTGCAAGTTGTAAAGTTGATCCTCCTTCAACCAAAAATTGGAGTATTTGATTTTCTTGATTAAAAGAAAAGAAATTAACCTTGTTCATTTGAAATTTGCTCTTCTATTCATAGTACCTACTACCTAATGGACACATAAGTTAACCCTTGTTGATTAAGCAAATAATATAGTTAGTGGAATTTCACAATTAAGCACATCATTTTACTGTATTTAGTGGTAACTGTCTGTCTCACCAAAAGGGAAAAGATTCACTTTAAACATGTAATTAGTGCTGGCAAAATAAGCCCATATTTTGCTAACCCGTCTAATCCGCCCATATTTTAATGGGTTGGGTGAGTGATATTTAAGTTGAATAAAATTTGGGCTTTAACCCATATTCAACCCGTAGAAATATAGGTATTCATGAGTTAGACTAGTGGGTTATCTTCCAACTTTTTCATATTTGTTTAGCTTAGAAAAAAAATTACAAAAAAGTAACAATTTTTTTTTTGAAAATGATAAAAAAAGTAATTTTTTTTTTGTGCGAATGGGGGTAAGGGGTGGGGTGGCAGGGTGGGGGGTTGTAGAGAAAAAAAAAATAGAAATTTGAAATTTGCGGGGTGGGGTGAGGGGTGGGAGTGGGAGTGGGGGGAGGGTGGTGACGGAAAAAAAACTTTTTGGAGAGAGGGTACGGGGTGGGGTTAGGTGGGTGAGTATGGGTGGGTTGGTGAGGGTAAGGAATAGGGTGGGGAGAGTTGAGAAGAGTTTTAGAAAAAATACAACCCGTATAAATTGCATTAGAAAAAAAATACACTTATATAATATGGGTTAACACATATTCAACCCGCCTATTTGACACCCAATCCGTTTTTTACCCGCATGAAATATGGGCGGATTGAGACCCAATCTATTTTTGCTCAATTCATTTTTAACCCGCCCAAATCCAACTCAACCCGCCCATTTACCACCACTACATGTAACTATGTTAGATTAGAATGAGACAATTTACATATAAAATCACTAACTTTTCTGCTTAATATTTGTATTAACCACCAAACTTAAGGACAAAAAAGGAAATAAAGAAGAAGGTCACATTCATATGACTGATATACATTAGGGCGGTACATAATTTGGTAAATATCGAATTACCAAATCGAAATCGAAAATTTTGATATTTGGCATTCGGTATTCGATATTTTGGTATTCGGTATGGTATTTGGTTAAGTTTTTAAAAATATTGGTATTAGGTATGATATTTGGTATTTTAAAATGAACTACCGAAATATCGATATCGTACCGAAATATATATTATATTACACAATACGCATATTATTAATTATAACATAAATATAAAAATCTAAAATTTTACTTTCCTTTATACTCTAATTTCATCAATTAACTCTAAGCAACTAACAAGACATTTCTAGTGATCAAATTTATTTCTAGTGAATTTAATTAGGTACAGTATTGATGTTGCATTTTAAAAAATCAAATATCAAAAATATCGTACCGACCGACAAACACCCCAAATATACATAACCAAGCTCGATTAGAGGCCACAAAAAGTAAAAGAAAATGTATGAATCACAAAATAAGGAGGTGCTAAATTATGAATCACATATAACTATCATAACATTCTGTCACATTCTTATAACTTCTTAATTTCAACATCGCATTCGAGGGTCCTTTAAGAAAGTTTGTTGGCTGACTTATAGCATGTTTCGCCAAAGTTTTAAAATTGATTTTTTTTCATTTTTTTTTTCAAAAGACTTTTGGTGAGAAAAGTTTATATTTGAATAATTAATTTAAAAAACACTTCTAAGCAACAATTATTATTTGGTCAAGCTTTTAAAATGTGTTTTTACGTGTATCTTTCTCATGAAAAGTACTTTTCATAGAAGTGCTTTTGGAGATAAACTATTTTTTTCTGCTTTTCTAAAACTGTTTTTGCTTCTACTCAGAAGCATATTTGTTCTTCAAAAAACTTGGCCAAACAATTTAACTTTGTAATTCTTTTATTTTTTTTAAAAAGAAAGTACTTTTGGTCTTGGAGAAACTTGCCAAACAGGCTATTAGCCTATGAGCATTATATCGAACATTTTAATTTGATATTATATTATTATGCTCTACAAGAATTTTTAAAAAAAAAAAATAGAATTTGGTTTGTTCGCATAACGATTATTCGATTAATACTTTCTCTATGGTGGAAACTGGACAGGCAAAAGAAATAGTGAAAAGAAGACTTTAGTGGCTCAAATTTGATAGTGAATAAATGTTGCCACCTTTTCAGCGACATATTGAAACAACTTTATTAATTGGAGGAAAATAAAAAGGGAAAGAACTTCATTCAAAAGCATATCAATAATTCTTGGTAGATCACGGACCCAAGAAAACATCAACTTTTCTAGGTGGCGGGGCTAGAATTTAAAATTCGTGGGTTAGAAATTCTAATTTGCTTATGTTTCTGGATTTTAAATTAACAATGTATACATATTTAATGAGGTTTAAAGACAAATACCTAGTTTGGACTAAAGTTGCTGGGTTCGGTCAAACCAGCAAGCTCTATGCTAGCGCCCCCGAATATAAGGCAAAAATAGCACGGGCTAGCCAGTTTTCGGACTGGTCATTCAAAAATAGTCAGTGTTTGCCAAGTCATTGATAAATATCCACTATTTTCCTGCAATAGAGACCGGTCCAACATAATATACTGGAGTTTGGTGCACCTATGTATGAACTTTTAACATATTATGCTGAAACTCCAACATGCGGAAAGTTCCAGCATAATATACTAGGGATTCGAGTACCTGTGTATGAACTTCTAGCATAATACACTGGACCGATATACTTTGCTGGAACTCTAGTATAATGGAGTTCAAGTATACTTTGCTGAAACTCCACTATATTATGCTGGAGTATTTTTTTGGTTTTGAACAATGTTTTCGTTCAGATTTATCTTTACATGAGAAATAGCTAAATTTTTTACTTTTGAAATTGTGGCTATTTTTAAATACCCACTTATAAATCTGGCTAATTTTGAATTTCTCCCGAATATAATTCCGAACATTAGTTTACCACTTACTTGGATTAGGAAAATATTTTCAGGTAAAATACGGTACTTATTATTATTATTATTATTATTATAATAATAATATAGGGTTTTGTTGGTTAGCATACATTTCATTTTCAATATAAGTAATACAAGTAAAATTTTATAATTCAATTTCGCTATTATTTTATATTAAATTCAAATATTCATAGTGTATAATACATATGTTACCGTTTCTATATTATAATCCCCGCATATTTTCCAACATTTCTCGTAATAAGGCTTACCAAATTTCCACAAGAAAATCATTAACTACAATATTTTTTTTTATCCCAAGGAACTTAAAATTTCTAGAATACGGGGATCAAAAAAAAATTTAAGTTAATTTTGTTATATTGACGGATTAATTCGTTGAACATGACATTTACATATTTAAGAAATTACAGTAAAATACTAAAAATATTAAGTACTACTCACTACTTAAAGAATTTAGTCAAAGAGAAAAAAAATTCCTTTCCAAATAGTAGACATCAATAAAATATTTCTATTTCCGTTTTTGTTTTTTCCTTTAAAAAGAGATCGTGATAAGTATAGAACACAGAGACCAATCACAGTCTTAAGATTGATTTTTTGTTAACACTAAGCTTTTTCTAATGTGAGATAATTGAAAGTTGATGGTGCCAAAAGAATATTATGACTTTGTTGTGGTACCGGAGGATAGTATATATGCAGTCGTACTTCTTCCTGGGAGATTATTTTTAATAGAATATGTTGGATTTTTAAGTATTAATAGCTTAAAATAGGATGAATGAGAAATGCAGGGAAAAATGAAATATTTGAGGTTCCCTCCTTGATTGTCCCACATTGGAAGAAGAAAAAGTTTTTGATGGGTATATAAGCAATTGCTCTTCTTCTAGCTCATAAAGAGTTGAGAAGAAGGCAAGCCTCGCGCTGTCGTCGCTCGTTCGGCTCGCCTCGGCCTCGGATTTGGTCAATTGATTGATTAATTTTTTGGACCAAATTTATTTGTTAATAGTAAATATTAACATAAATGTTATTAAATATATGGGTTAATAACAAAATATATATTAAAATATATATTAATATTATATCCATTTCAGTTATCCAATATTCAGTTTTATGTTTTTGTAACAGAAAATTAACTACCCTTCAATTTTCACTCTTTATTGTTGAGTAAATAGCCAATTATGTCATGGCATTTATTCTATGGCCGTTTTGCAAAAACAACCATTCTGAAGAGTTGCAACCTCTTCAGATTTCAGCCCAACTTTCGCTATAAATACAAGTCCATTCTTTCAGATTTTACATACTAATTTCCGAGTTCTCCTCCTTCCTTCTACGTCTTTTAACTTCAAAGAAAGCAACAGTAAATGTGATTTGCAACCGAACTTTGTGTTCGCTGAAACACTGGGGTTTGAAGTACTACCACACCACTGTGTAATTCGTTCTATCCTGAGAGAAAATAATTCATAACCTTGGGTACTAGGAGGAGATTAAATTCCTTAAGGAAACATTGTGAATTCAGTGGGCTCGAATTTGTTTTGTTATTTCATTTACATTTCTGTTTATGTTATTTATTTTCTCCAAAATAATTTTACAAATACAGATTACTAACAGAATATACCCCTCACAAAGGTTAGACATGAGATTTACCTCGCTCCAAAATTTTATAACTGGCTCCAACGCCTCTCTGAAACCCCAAACCGATGCTCATTGATTCGAAACTAGTCAAACAACGTGCAAACCAATAAAAATATACTCCAATACTCATAATTTAATTATCCATAACTAGTGACGGACCCAGGATTTTGTGCAAGCGGGTTCAATCTTAGAAGTATATAACTTTAGTCGTAAAATAGTAGTTGTCAAGTGGGTTCAAAAAAAATTTATACAAAATTTACACAACTTTAATCCTAATTTATATTTATACACCATATTATTTTTTAGTGAAGAGGGTTCAATTGAACCCGCTAGCCACCACGTGGGTCCGCCATTGTCTATAACAATTCTCAACTCCGCACGAAAAGTCAACAAGGTCAACTCTCGATTAAAGAATTTAATGACTCACCAAAAAATAAAAATAATTTAATGATCAGTTTTAGTTGAACTTCTTTTGGTGTGGTTGAATACAATGAATATTTTGAGGGTTTGCACGTCCCTTTAAAAACAAATTATAGCCTTAATCATAAGATAATTTATCGAAAGTATCCTTTATCTCTCCGTAAACATTCCACTTAATATTTTACTAACTTGGACAAAAATGGTGGATTTAAAACAATACTGATAAAAGATTTTTTCATTTTAAAAATATTAAAGTTATTGAAACAAATTTGATTTGTCAAAATGACTACATTTAAACCGATCGAATTAAGTGATAATATGATAATATACTTACGTGAGGTTTGATGAGCAAAGATGAAAGATTAATCCTAGTTAAGCTTGATGACGGCTAGATCTATGAAAGTAGTTATTAATGAGAGGGGTAAATGCGTCGTGATATTGAATGCAGAACTAGGATACTAGTAATGATTCGAAATGAATATATGATTGAATGCGTAGAATAAATGTATGCAATGACAATAAATGTAATAACTAACGATCGCACGCCCCAAATACTAAGTGATGAACGTCAACTGTCATGTTGTCAGCAAAGTTAATGATAGACAACGTATGTGAGATGATGTGTTCTTGGATCTTGTAATTGATGGATTATTATACGCAGCGGAAGCAATCCCAGTATCAAAATTACATGTAATCTAGACAACTAGCATATACGGGGTTTCACAGGTTACCTCTTGAAGCGTGAACATATCTCTTCTTTTGAGTGAGCCTTCAATTCCATAACTTCTCAATGGAATCTCCACCACTCGCACAATTGTGATCCTCGAACGTTCCACGGTCTTCTAATGTGTTACCCAAATAATACCCGAAAATAGCAATTTCGTGTGGGCAAAATTTCTAGGAAAATATGCTAAAATTTTCGGCCACCAAGTGTGTCCTCTCTAGGTGGAAAACCTTATGTATTTATAGTACAAGTTTTAAGGGTTGAAACCCTTTTTCAAAACCTGTTGGACTTTCTTTTCCACCAAAAAAAGGATTCCTTTATTTCCTATTATTTAGGCACAGTAGAGACCACGAGGTTTAATTAACAAGGCTTCCAATTATGAAATTAATTTATAATTTTTAAAATTAATATCCACCATAATTAATTACGAATTATTCTACTAAAAATTCGTAATTGCACTCCTTATTCAATTTCAAAATTCATCCATTAAATCTTATTTAACTCCCCATGTTAAGATTCAGATACTAATCAATTAAAGTAAATTACAGACGATTTAATTTATTGATTATTTCCTTTAGACTTTCGCTTAACTTATTTCATGTGTCGGATACAAAAATCACCGGCCGGGTTTACACATGAAAACTTATAAGCTTTCATAAAGGTGTATCATCAATCTCTAAACCGAGACATGGATTCCATCAACTAACTATTACTTTGCCAATGTACATTATTATTATCCAATTTACCAGGCATATTGACACACGAAAAAATCTCGCCTTTTAATAAATCAAAATAATAATAATATACACAGCTAATAATAATTATATCAAGATTAAGAGTATAATTACATTTAATGGCTAGAGAGTTTATTTTATTAAGTCAGTATAAAATACTTATCTCTACTTGGTCCGTTCAATACATACAAAATGTACTAGCACAAGAAGTTGGAATTAAACCATTCCCATAATCAAGATCCATTATATTTAATCTTGTGCTACAATCATCCATGATGATTTGTCCAATTCCATCATTAGATTGTGAACTCAAACTTTATACTTATAAGAGCCGATGATTTAATCTTCTGTGTATAAGCTAAGCTCTATAACACTAAATCATCTACTATATAAGTAAAGGACACAGACGAATATATGATCTATTTAAAACTTTATTAAAATTGAATAAATAATTGTTCCATAATAAATACTATATCCAAACCAAAACCATGGTTTAGTATATATCCCAACAGTATATAAAAAAGTGTTTCTTAACTTGGGAATCAATAAAAGGGACAAGAAGTGTATATTCTTTCGATAGCCAATAATACAAAATGTTCTCTATGAGATTACTGATGCCTTTTTTCTCTCCTTGCTGTTCTATATATAGGGGACATCCTTTAAGGAACCCTAGAAAAATACAAAGGAGGATAGAATATTCCCTCTCTTTAATTTAAATTTAAGCTACTGTTACTAGAGACTCCTGCTCGACCTCGTCCGGATTAGGACCTCTACCACTATCTGTTGACTGAACCTTGCTTCTACCTCGATCACAGGCATTATAAAATTTAATCCAAATTTCGATCAATACAGTACTCATTATATTTTTAGACGTTGTTTTCCAACACCTAAACACTGAAAACTGCATCATTATCACTTTTGGAAAAAGGGAAAAAAAGATAGAAAGTAAACAAGAACATTTTGGTCGTGCCAAACACCATAGAAAATTACCTAGCCGATTAAATACTCATTTCATTCACTTTTACTTGTTCAGTATACTAAAAATATATTTTCACTTTTACTTGTCCACTATACTAAATCACGAGAAGACAATCTTTTTTTTTCTTCTTGTTTTACCCTTGTCATTAATTACTCATTCCCAAAATCATTTCTCCCTACTTTTGGAAAATGTTTTCATTATTATGGGTAAAATTATTAAATACATATTTTATTTATTTTTTATTAAAGGGCGTAAAAGTCTAAAGTGAACAATTAAAAGTGAACGGAGTGAGTAAGAAACTTTAAACCTATGAGACAACTTATAAGCGGAGACAGACAAAATTTATGGCTTCTGAACTTACCACCAAACGCATAGCTCATTTTAATTATTGAATTTGTAATTAAAATTTTTAATACAAATACATAATTTAAACAAAATCTCGCTCGTCTGAATCCTATCTACTTCTCTAGATCTACCTATGCTTGTAAGGTCTTGTAGCTTTTGAAAAGTGATGCAGGACAAAGACAAAGAGCGACATATCTAATTAATTAATAATCTTGGTAGGGAAAGAAAAATTGTGACAAGTATTTGATGAACATATATAATGATCAAGTCAAAACCGAAACTTTTCCTTATTGTCGTAAATATATGATATAATTTTCATTTAAATTTAATATAATTAAAGCATGAATAATAAATAAAAGATGGCTCAAACAAGTCGTGCAGAATGGTACTTAATTATATTTTTTCTAGATGGGATAATCACCAGCATAAATGTTGCACATCTTTCTTGATTCGAAATAATAGTCAAACCAAATTGCAATTTATTAAAAAATTATGTAGACGCATAGCCCCCTTATTTTTTCCATTTGTACTCCTTTTCTCCTCTGAACTTGAAATTGATAGCACAACTTTATCCTACATTACTTAAATTTATTATTTCAATCTCCAAAATACTATTTCTGCTATCTTTCCCTTCCTATTATTGGAAGGTGAAGGCGGAATTCAAAAAAATATTTTTTTTGAAATTTATTTCTTAAACATATGTATAATATTTGTATGGTAATAAATTTTTAAAAAATAATAATTTTAAATATACCATAATGCTTGTATAATTATAAGATTTTGTCATTAATTTTAATTGAAGAATTTATACTATTTTTTTTAAAAAATAGAACGAGATTATTCTTTTTAAAACAACAGAAAATAGTTCAAATAAACTGAAATAGAGATTAGAAAATACTCCCTCTGTTACAAAAAAAATTGTTTTAGTTTGACTTGAAACAAACTTTAATAAAAAGTGAAGACTTTTGATATAAGTGATTGAAAATAAGTCATAGCATTTGTATGGTCGTAAAACTTTTGAAATTTGTGGTCTGAAACGTATCACTCCCTCTGTTTCAATTTATAGACACACTTTACTTATTAATCCGTTCAGGAAAGAATGATACATTTCTGCAATTGAAAATAATTCAACTTTAAACTCTTCATTTTACTCATTCTAACCTTAATGAGAAACTTTTATAACCACACAATGTCATGACCCCACAAAGCTTTTACCCCTTAAATTTTTAAGATCTCAAGTTTTAAAAGTAATTTTTTTCTTAAATTCCATGCCGAATCCAATTACCTTATCTAAATTAAAACGAAGAGAGTATATCACTTGTCTGGCTATAAATACTTCACAAAATAAATATTAAAAGGTGTCAATCTTTAGTAAGATGGACTAATAAAAGAATAGTGTAAATCATTTTGAAGTAAGACCCAAACGGCCAAACCCAAGTCCTAATCCTGCTAATTTACCAACCTCAATCAATTGATTAGACACTAAAGAAATAGAGAAGATGGCGAAGCCACACACAGTTTATGATGGACGCTTTCACACGTTACCATCCCTTCTTTGGAATTTGGACAAAAAGTACATCTCTCCCTGTCCGCGACAAACCGAATTGACATGTCCATTCTCCTCGCTCTCGATAAATCGGAGCGATACGATAAAATTTGCTTTTCGTTGTATTCGTGAGATTCTTGATATTCTCATTTCACTTTTATATTAACGTTACGTTATGGAGATGACCCTACACTTTATCCATATGAAGGCAGAAAAGAAAGAAAGTAAATGCCATAGTTTTTCCTTTTTTGTTTTTTACGTATCAATACAGTTATTCGAAGTCCGGGAGAATAGTGTGTACGCAAATCTTAGTCATACTTTGTGAGGATAGAGAATTTTTTTTCAATAAAACCTTGGCTCAGAAAAATATAAGCACCGTATTAATAAAAATATAAACAAGAAAGGACAATACCAAAAAGTCATATAAAAGCAGAATAAAAACAACAAGATAGTAAGGTGATCAACAATAAAAGAAAAATAACGGTTAGTCATAAAAATTTACTATCAACAGAAAACGAGATTGCGTGCCAATACTACTGTTATAAATACAATAAACTATATATTCTACTACCCTAATCTTTGACCTCCGTACCTTTCTCTTTCGTTAATACTTTTCTCTTTCGTTTAATCATGTATTATACCCATCAATTTAAATGACTTTATTTTCTTTAAATCCCTTAGGAAAAAATGATTTTGAAAAAAAAATTGAGAATAATTCATTTTTATTTAATCAACCTAGATTGGTAAGACTTTGACTACAACGCGGAGACTCTTCTTTAGTTTAAATATGCAATGATTATCAAATATATTATTATAAAATTATTTGTAAGATTTTTTTTTAATTTAGTAATATAGTAAAATAATAATAACTAATATGCTATTGAGCTTAACATAGTCAAATAATCATTACTTCCCGATCCGGTATATTTAAGACATTTAAAATAGTAATTGAGCTTAACATTGGAAACTATGGTCCTTTCTTCCGTACTATATTTAAGACATTTAAAATAGTAATTTTATAACAAAACTGAAAATTATCTGGTATTCCTACTTTCGAAACTGTGATGACGCCTAACATTTCACTTGCTAGGCATCAACGTTAGAATAATCTTTAACCTCCTTTTTAACAATTCAAATTAAATAATAACCACGAAACTAAATAAACCGAAATCGAGTGAGAAAATCATAACAACGACGATATCTAGATACAATCCCAGAACTGCTGTCACAAGTACACGAGAGACTAGAGTTATACAAATAATGGTCTGAAGGAAAACATGATTGTCTGAAAAGAAATAAACAACAAGAATCAGGTAGAAGGGGACTTGAGGGTTGCGAACGCTATGCAACTGTACCTCAAGCCTCTGTCAGGCAAATCAATATGAGCAATCTATTGGCTGTCGGACCGGCTCCAAAATCTGCACAAGAAGTGCAGACTGTAGTATGAGTACAACGACCCCATGTGCTCTGTAAGTGTCGAACCTAACCTCGACGAAGTAGTGACGAGGTGAAGGCGGGTCACTTACAATAACCAATACGCAATATAATAATAATAATAATAATAATAATAATAATAATAATAATAATAATAATAACAACAACAATAACAATAACAATAACTGTCACGACCCGAAATTTCACCTTCAGGCCGTGATGACGCCTAACGTTGAACCCGCTAGACAAGCCAACGTTTTGAATAAATAAACTCATTAACAGTTAAAAAGAACAGGATAACTAAGGCAACTGGGATGAACAATATGAAAGTTAACTAATTTCAGAACTATATAACAAGCTTCGAAATAAATCCCGTAAATTTTACCCAGAACTGGTGTCACTAACTCATGAACTGTCTATGAGCTTACTAAATACAAGGGTCTAAAAAATAAATACATATAAATGTCTTTGAACTATAAAAATAAGACAGAAATGAAGGAGGAGGGTAGAAGGTGACGCCAAGTCCCACGAACGTCTGCGGGACTACCTCGATGTCTCCTGAATGGACTGAAGGATACTCCCTCCGTCAATGTCCACTGGGTCCAGCTACGTAATATGCACAACATAAAGAAGTGCAGGTGTAGCACCAGTACAACCGACCCCATGTACTGAGTAAGTGCCGAGCCTAATCTTGGCGAAGTAGTGACAAGGCTAGGACCGACCACAAAATAGACCTGTGCAATTCTATAATATAACAGGAAAATATCGACGGAATAAACAAGTAAATACACATGCGGGGAGAACATGCTGGGGATAACAAGGACAAAAAATACTAGCACGGTAGAACAGGGTAATAACTGAAATGTAGAAGTAAACGCAGGAATTTAACATCTCAGAACAGGTAATGAACAACAAAAGGCACGGGATGTCCCCTCGTGCATAATCTCACAATCACTCGGCACAGGATGTCCCCTCGTGCATAAATAGTAAAATCCCTCGACACGGAATGTCCCCTCGTGCATCACTTCATAATCACTCGACACGGAATGTTCCCTCGTGTATAACCTCACAGTCACTCGGCACGGTATGTCCCCTCGTGCATAAATAGTAAAATCCCTCGACACGGAATGTCCCCTCGTGCATCACTTCATAATCACTCGACACGGAATGTTCCCTCGTGTATAACCTCACAGTCACTCGGCACGGTATGTCCCCTCGTGCATAAATAGTAAAATCCCTCGACACGGAATGTCCCCTCGTGCAGTAAATAGATAAATCACTCGGCACGGAATGTCCCCTCGTGCAGTAAATAGATAAATCACTCGGCACGGAATGTCCCCTTGTGCATAGCCTCACCATCACTCGGCACATAATGTCCACTCGTGCATAATGTATGTAAAAACAACAATTTGATATGAAATTTAACAATAAGAAATTTCAAATGTACAGAAATAATCAATGAAATTCTATCGTCCTGGCAAGGGAATCAGCTATAACCAAACTCGCTCAGAGGTATAATTTCGACAGTAAAAGCCTCAACTGAACAATTAATCAATAACTTCCCACGTCATGAAACAACATCAATGTATCACTTCTAAATCACCAATTATTCATAGCACAGAGAATATCAAGAACACGGTATAATTCATCACATTTGACTCACGGGCATGCTTGACCACAACATATAGGTACTCGTCACCTCACCTATACGTTGGACATGAATTACACATAGCAAATAAGACTCTATACCTATTCCCTCAAGCTAAGGTTAGGCCAAACACTTACCTCAGCTCCAAAAATGCAAGTCAAGCCTCAATCACAACCTTTCTTCTCGAATCCAACTCCGAAACGATAGTATCTAGACATAATTGACTTATTAACATCAATAATTACTCAATAAACCAATTCCAAAGCCTAATTATACATTTTCCATCATTCTTCCAAAAATACCAAAATTCGACTCCGGACCCGCTTAGTCCAAATACGAGGTTTAGACCAAAACCCGATAACCCATTCCCGGACGAGCCCGAATATATAATTTGTTTTGAAATCCGACCCAAAAACGGGGTTGAATTTCTAAAATTTCCATAAACCTTAACTCTACCCAAAACCCCTTATTTCCACCTTGATTTCATGTTATTAGACCTAGATTCTAGTAATAAATGATGAAAATAGAAGGAAAATGGATGTAGAATTGTTTACCTATGGAGTTATGGTGATGGAGGTCTTCAAAAATGGCTAAAGGAGGTGTGGGGAAGAAGAGGATAGTGGAAAGTGTGAAAAACCCGTAATGGGATATTCTGTTTTTTGAATAAAATGCCTGTGCAAAATTTACACTGTGCGTTCGCAGCACATACACCGCGTTTGCACGGGGTTCCCTAAAATACACTCCGCGATCGCGGGGCCCCAGCCGCGTTCGCACAAGCTTAATACCCCCCAGACTCTCCTAACCCTGTGCATTCGCGACCACCCTGGTGCGTTCGCACAGGAGACCTTGCCCTCTCTCCGCGATCGCGACCTGTATGGTGCGATCGCACTGACCAATTTGACCCCTGACCCCAGACCCCACGATTACTCTGTGCGATCGCATGGACTCTAGTGCGTTCGCATAGAGTAACTTTCCAAACACCAGAAAACAGCAAATGCACCAGATTTTTCTAACTTTTTTGCACCCCGACACCTACCCGAAACTCACCCGAGCCCTCGACGCTCAAAACCAATTACACACACGACTTCAAATTCATCCTACGGACTTATTCAAGTAATTAAACCACCGAAATAACATCAAAAACAACGAATTAAACTCAAAATTTTCTACAATTTTCTCAAACTTCATAAACTATCAAATTTTTCCATTTTTGATCCGAAACATGTCAAATCAAGTCCGTTCTCACCAAATTTTACAGATAACTCATATAATATATATTGAACCTGTTCCGGCTCCGGAACCATAATACGGGCCCGGTAACACGGATTTCACATCAAAAATTCATTTTCAAAAGTCTTTATCATTTTCAGAAAATAATTTTCTTTAAAAATTCATTTTTCAGACGTGGGACCTCGAAATTCGATTCCAGGCATACGCCCAAGTCCCATATTTTCCTACGGACCCTCCGGGACCGTCAAATTATGGGTCCGGGTCCTTTTACCAAAAATGTTGACCAAAGTCAACTTTAATCAATTAATTATTATAAATTCAACTCTTTATCAAGTTTTCACATAAAGGCTTCCCGACTACGTGTTCGGGATGCACACGCACATCGAGGTGAGATTAANACAACAACAACAACAACAACAACAACAACAACAACAACAACAACAACAACAACAACAACAACAACAACAACAACAACAACAACAACAACAACAACAACAACAACAACAACAACAACAACAACAACAACAACAACAACAACAACAACAACAACAACAACAACAACAACAACAACAACAACAACAACAACAACAACAACAACAACAACAACAACAACAACAACAACAACAACAACAACAACAACAACAACAACAACAACAACAACAACAACAACAACAACAACAACAACAACAACAACAACAACAACAACAACAACAACAACAACAACAACAACAACAACAACAACAACAACAACAACAACAACAACAACAACAACAACAACAACAACAACAACAACAACAACAACAACAACAACAACAACAACAACAACAACAACAACAACAACAACAACAACAACAACAACAACAACAACAACAACAACAACAACAACAACAACAACAACAACAACAACAACAACAACAACAACAGCAACAACAACAACAGCAACAACAACAACAACAACAGAATAAGAAGAATAATAATAATAATAATAAGAAGAATAATAATAAGNATAATAATAATAATAATAATAATAATAATAATAATAATAATAATAATAATAATAATAATAATAATAATAATAATAATAATAATAATAATAATAATAATAATAATAATAATAATAATAATAATAATAATAATAATAATAATAATAATAATAATAATAATAATAATAATAATAATAATAATAATAATAATAATAATAATAATAATAATAATAATAATAATAATAATAATAATAGGACAAGAACACCGGAAAAGTAAGGTAGTTGACTTATGAAAATAAACTCAATTCTCGAAACCAGTAAAACCAGAAATATCAGTCCTCAGAATCTCGTATGAAAACAGTGAAAGCTAACACAATGCTATCTGTTGCGGCATACAACCCAATCCCACCATTCAAACACAATGCTCTCTTATTTCACCGTATCAATATCAAGAATAACATGTAAAATTCGTTGCGGCGCGCAACCTGATCCCACTATATAATCAGAATCAATATCATAATCCTCCCTTATTTCACCGTATCAAAATCACACATAAATCCATTGTGGCATGCAACCCGATCCCGCCGTATCAATATCAATCCTCTCCTACTTCACTCGTTGCGGCGTGCAACACGATCCATAAACAAAATCAATAAATGTAATTAATTCAACAACTCAAATCACAAGAATCTCTACGATTAATGAATATGAAAGCAAATCCATGAACAAACCTCGTACAAAATCAAGGAATGCTACAATTATCACAAAAGCAACAAGACAAGCCAAATATATGACAGTTAAAGTGTACAAGTAAGATAAGTAAGGAAAGTACCAATTAATCATGAAATTATGGAAGAAACGAGCATTTCAATACAAGAGTAAATAGATGACAAGTAATAAGTTACAACACAGAAAGTAATTAAGACATGTAACGGTTAAGACATGTAATGAGATAATTGATGAAATACGGGAAAGCCTGAAAACAACTATTTTGACAGCGTATATACACTCGTCACCTCGCATATACGCTGCTACACATATAATTCACATAACACATAGCTCAAGGGTTCCTAATTCTCTCAAATCAAGGTTAGACCCAACCCTTACCTCGCTCCACAAGCAAATCAAAGCTCAACCTGGTCCAATCCTCTAAAATCAGCCTCCAAACCAATTAAATCTAATCAAAATCGACTTAATATCAACAAATATGCGAGAAAAATCAACTACAATACATAAAGCTAAGATCTTTACGCTTTTCCCAAAAAGTCAATAAAAGACAACCCGGGGCCCGCTTGATCAAAACCCGAGATTCGGACAAAAAACCAGTTACCCATTACCCCCGAGCCCAATTATACAACTAGTTTCGAAATTTGACCTCAATTTGAGGTCTAAATCTCAATTTTACACCCCCCCAAAGTCTTCCCGAATCCTTAATTCTCTACCATGAAAGAGCATAGACTATGGTTAGAAATCAATGGGTGTTGATGAAAATGGAAGACAACGAGTTAAAGTATACTAACCTATGAAACGGAGATGAAATTTCTCTTCAAAATGGAATCTAGGCCGACCTCTAATGAGAAGATGGTGAAAAATGCGTGACATCCCGATTTTTGGAAGTTTAAATGATAGGGCATCACGTGTTCATCACGTTCGAGAGGCACCTGACGCGATCGTGAAGTAGCAACGACAAAAGACCTTCGTGTTCGCGAGGGGCTGCACGCGTTCGTGATGGTCTTTCCCCTTGGCCATCGCGTTCGCTTAGAAAACCCCCCCAGCTCCCCCTTCACAGACCCCTTACTCTTATCGTTCACGTAGTGCTAGTAGCGTTCGCAAAAGGGTGATCCCACCATAGCTTTGTGTTTCCGTACATAGCTGATCTCGTCCAAGCCACACCACTATTTGAGGTTGTGAAATGGTTGGAGCAATAATAGTACCCAACAAGAAGTCGGGTTGATTTTTTACAGGGAGCTATGAATGGGAGTAGGAGCCGAAGCGAGTCTAAAGGCCAAAGAGTAATCTTTGAAGTCTACTATGCATCCTTATTCATAGTAGAGTGTAAGGTAGGTTTGGGTATATATTTGAGTGAATGAGCTTGAATTATCTCGGATTACACTTCCACAAAAGTTGGTTTGTTTCTAAATCTATTTTTAAACTAAGAATGACAACTAAAATTAAAACTAGCATATTGTTTTTGTTTGTTTTTCAAATGGTAAAAAGGCCTAGGGCTATGACCTTCACCTAGGTGTTCGCTTAATGGGTTGTAAGCCTTAAGGCTTGTTTTAGTGGTTGGGGTGGATTATAGCTATCAACACTCAAGTACCCACTCAATACCTCTCGGTCAGAGAGTGATTTTGCCCAATTTGACTTTCTCAAGTCCAAATGGATATTGAAAAAAGCAGTTGATAATAAGCTCAAGTCGGGTTTTACTGTCTCTAGATTCAACCCTTTAATTGGGTTTATCAATCTCTCGATTGGCCCAATTCCTTGCTAGCCAAGTTTTCCTAGACCAAATCTTTCTTTCTCAAGTAGAGACCAAGTCAATTAGAGCTTGAATTATCTCGGATTACACTTCCACAAAAGTTGGTTTGTTTCTAAATCTATTTTTAAACTAAGGATGACAACCAAGATTAAAACTAGCAAATTATTTTTGTTTGTTTTTCAAATGGTAAAAAGTCCTAGGGCTATGACCTTCACCTAGGTGTTCGCTTAATGGGTTGTAAGCCTTAAGGCTTGTTTTAGTGGTTAGGATGGATTATAGCTATCAACACTCAAGTACCCACTCAATACCTCTCGGTCAGAGAGTGATTTTGCCTAATTTGGCTTTCTCAAGTCCAAATGGGTTTTGAACAAAACAGTTGATAATAAGCTCAAGTCGGGTTTTACTATCTCTAGATTCAAACCTTTAATTGGGTTTATCAATCTCTCAATTGGCCCAATTCATTGCTAGCCAAGTTTTCCTAGACTAAGTCTCTCTTTCTCAAGTAGAGACCAAGTCAATTAGGCATGAAAAAATATTTGCAACCATTAAATCTTCAATTAAAAGCAAGAACATGGCTAGATATTCAACACCCAACCATAAATAAGCAATAAAGAAAACACCCATTAAGTTCACACACTAGGGTTGGGTCACAACCTAGTGAAAATCTAGCTACTCATGCTTAAATTAGAAGATAAAGAAGAATAAGTGATAATTAAACCCATATTAATGATTGGAATAATAAAACTAATATTTAAAAAGCTCAAAATAACTAAAATAACTAAAAGAAGCAAAGTAAACGTCTGCTGATGTCAAAAGGTACAAAAGTTAACCTAAAAAGATAAAACTATGTTATTTATACAGTGCTGAAATTTTCGAACAAAATTTCCGTTCTCGGATGTTCTGCAGCCGCACAATTCCATGTGCGGTTCGCACTTTGCTTCAGTCTTGGAAGGATTTGAATATGCGGCCGCACAATTCTGAACCGCGGTTGCATCTCTCATATTCTGCGGTCCACATGTTTCTGGGTGTGGCCGCACAGGGCTTTTCTGCGGACTGCACATTTCTAAGTGCAACCACGTAGCTGACTACTGCGGGCGCACAGCGGACCGCACATTGCACTTGGACTCTGATAAACTTTACTTCACAATATGCGCCGCAGATGGAAATCTGCGGTCCGCACTTTGAGATTTTGTGCCTGATTTTGTCCTTGAGTTCAAATCATTCCTTCTTGAGTTGGATTTCATCTTAGTGGCTTATTTTCAATTACTCCTGTAATTAAGCATATTTCATCAATTTTCGGGAATACAATAAATGCTTTTGGACTAAAACAAAAGCTAAAAGACGTTAATAAGTAGTCAAAAATCCCACTTATCAACAACCTCGCTTTCGTATAGAGGAAAAACCTCCCCAATTCAGATTACTTTTCGCAATCGCGGGGGCTTCGTGATCGCGATTAAGAATGCACCAAACATCAACATACTCCAAAAACCAACATTCTTCTAAGTTCAAAATCATACGTAGTCTATCCAAAACTCACTCGAGCCCCTAGGGCTTCACACTAACCATGCACACAAGTGTAATAACATCATACGAACTCGCTCGCGTGAGAAAAATATAAAAGTAACACCTAGAACCATGAATCAAACATCAAAAGGAACGATATTTTCAAAGAAACTCAAGAACATGCAATTTTACATCTTGGACGTCCGAATCACGTCAAATCAGCTCCTTTTTGCACCAAAATTTGCATATAAGTCATAAATACTGAGTGAACCTATACCAAGTTTTCGAACCAAAATCTGAACCCAGTAGCAACAAATTCAACCTAAGATCAAACTTAGGAATTCTTTAAACCTTTAAATTGTCAGTTTTTAATTAATTATATTAAATCAAGTTAGGGATTTACGAATTTGATTCAGGGCATATACTTAAGTTCCAAATCATGATACGTATCCACCGGGACCATCAAAATACAGATCCTTATCTGTTTACACAAAATATTGACCATAGTCAACTCAAAATGAGTTTTAAGGAAAAATTACATATTGTAATCAATTTTTCACATAAAATTTTCTGAAAAAAAGGCACGGACTGCGCATGCAAA
Organism: Nicotiana undulata; assembly: GCA_005239495.1. NCBI lineage: Eukaryota > Viridiplantae > Streptophyta > Magnoliopsida > Solanales > Solanaceae > Nicotiana > Nicotiana undulata. Next base: position 21,452 of record ML267047.1, on the reverse strand, counting down.
TCGAGGAATGCTAAATGGAGCTAAAAGAGATCTTGGAATACAGAAATGAAGGGTAAAACTATAAATGTTATCGAGTCATCACAATCCTTATGCCCATTAGTTGTATAACAAAAAAATCATTTTGCAATAAAATTACTCTATGTAATGATCGTTACTTTATGAATTCTATAAACTATTTCAGCTAGCTCTCGACACAATTTCAACTGTACAATATAAAAATCTTTCTATATATTTATCTGCGTATTTTTTTGAACTCATTAAACTCTCCAATGAACCAATTAAAAAAATCTTTTTGTTTAAACTCTCCAATGAATCAATTGATTCATGTAATTTCAAAAAAAGGATTATGAGTTCTAATTACTTCTAAACGACAATAATATCATTGAAAAGTTTATATCCATCTATCCTAAAATACTTACTTTCTTGATATCATCACACCTTGGAGGAATGTGCTGTTAACATCTAATTGAAAAAGAGACCAGCTTTTCTTGACATCAAAAGCCACAAGACACATCTTGACAACAGGGAAAAAAGTTTTATGAAAATCAATTCCATTAATTTGTGAATCACCCCGTACCACTAATCTAAACTTATACCTTTCCACACTACCATTATTTTTATGTTTAATTTTATATATCTATTTACAACCAATTGGCTTTTTTCCTTTAGGCCGTTCAACTAATGTCCAAGTATTATTAGCCTCTAATACTTCAAATTCCTTCCTCATAGCCTCTTGCAAAGCAGGGCTGGTAGCTACCTGAGTATAAGAATGAGGCTTAGTTGTTGCTGTGTGGGCATCATAAAGTGATGTGGAAGTGGAGCTGGAAAGGGAAAGAGGAAGGTGTGTAATAAAATCATTAAGATGGGAAGGTTGTGTATGAGTCCTGCTGATCCTTCTAACTTCAGGAAGAGAGACAGAACATTGTTGGTGGATCAAAAGATACAGTAGGCGAAGAAGGGACAGAACAAGGAACGGAAGAAGTCTCGGGTTGAAAAGGATAATAGTCATCAGCAAGAATATAAGGGACTAGATAGCCAGGAGATGGAGAAGACAAAAGGAATGAAAAAATTGACTCAGGGAATACTATATCTCTGGAGACAAAAACACCTCTGGTGGACAAATTGTACAATTTGTACCCTTTCTTACCAAATGGATAACCAACAAGCACACAAGGAGCTGCTCTAGGATTTAGTTATCTCTGTTACACGTAGGGATAATAGCATAGAATAAGCATCCAAGAGGCTTCAAATGAGTAGATGAGGGTAATTTACTATACAGGACTTCAAAAGGGGTCTTATTGTGTAAAAAAGTTTAGTGAAATATATTTATTAAGTAAGTGGCAGTTAGGATGCAATCTCCCCATAACTTTGTTGGCGGTTTTGATTGAAATAATATTGTTCTGGCTATTTCTAGTAGGTGGTTGTCCTTTCTCTCAATAACACCATTTTGCTGAAGTGTGTGTGGACAAGAAGTTTGGTGGATAATGCTATTATCAGAGAAATATTGTAACGCATAATTGGAGAGACCTATTTTTAGGGTGTTGTCACCTCTGACTGTTTTAATAGAAAGATTGAATTGTGTTTTAATCATAGATATGAAGGCTTTCAACAAAGAGAAGGCATTACTTTTGATTGCATTAAATGAGTCCAAGTTGCCCTACTATAATAATCCACAATGGTAAGAAAGTATTTATTCCCAAAATGTGTGTGTGTGATAAGGTCTCCATGTATCAACATGAATCAATTAAAATAAAAGAATTAGAGATAGAAGTACTATGAGAAAAAGTCAATCTATTCTGCCTTGCTAATGGATAACATGACATACAAAAAAGATTGTTTAGAAGACAAATCAACAGATATTGAAGGAATGAGCTTCATTTTGGCAAATGGAATATGTCCCAACCTATGGTGCCACAGTACATCATGCTTATTTGTACTATGCACATCATTGGAAGGAACTAAAGGAATAGAGTTCAAATAACTTTTATCTTGACCACCTTATAAGAGAAACATCAGAAATATTCTTAGGCTGTATATTTTTATTGAAAACAGAAACAGGGAAACTAGAACCAGGAGTAGGCTGATGCTCATGAAGAAGCTTGTAAAGTTCTTAGTCCAATTTATCAAGTTCTAGAAGCTTGATCATGGAAAGGTCATGTATGAGAATGCATGAAGAAGAAGTAAACATGATTAGACATTTAAGTTATTGAATCAATTCGTGTACAGAAATAAAATTATACTGAAAAGATGAAATATATAGTACTTGATGGAGAGCTAAAGAAGGAGTCAGAGTAACATATCTAATGGAAGTAACCTTTGCCTTATATCCATTAGGTAAAGTTACTAAGTAAGGAGTAGTTAGTGGTGTGAGGTTAAAAATGATATCTTTATTAGTGATCATATGATCAGTGGACCCACTATCTATAATCTATACACTACTACTAGTCCAAGACAACAAACAAGCATGAGAATCATTATCAAAATAAATAGGCAGAGATACGACATTACTAGCAAAATTGGCAAAAGCCATCAGGTTAGATTGCGAGTTATAATCAGACCTAATTTGAGTCTGATGCAGCAATGACATGAGCTGCGAATATTGTTGTTTGGTCAAACCAGGAAGATGAAGCTTGATAATCATAAGGTGGACCATGAGTACCATTACAGATAGGAGAAGCAGATTTCTGACCAGGATATGGACATCCAATCTTAGTAGACACATTTTTAGCTACCCTATTTCCTTTATTAAATTTGAAATGCTGGGAAACCCATGAAGTTTATAACATTTGTCAATTGTGTGACATGATTTCTTACAATACTTACAAAACACATTGCCTCTGGATTGATCAAAGTCTATCTTCTAATTGTATTGTTTTGGAGGAAATGACTTATTGTTCATATTGACAGAAAATAAAGTAAACTCTGGAGTCAGTTGAGGAGTGAAGTGAACTTTTCTTTGATTTTCATCTTGAAGGGGTATATTGTATGCATTGTCAAGTGAAGGAGGAAGTTGCTTCATCAACAAGTTACTCCTAACACCCACATAAACTTCATTCAAACTCATGAGAAATTGATGAAGTTTATCCTCATCATCATCTTTGTGAAAACCTGTCTTAGTAGCATAATTATATGAATTACCATGATTTTTACGCATTGTCCCCAACTCATCCCAAAGCTTCTTCAGTTTGTTGAAGTATGAAGCAATGTCAAGTGATCCTTGCTGAGTTAAGACCAATTCCTTTTTAATTTTAATAACCTTAGTCCCATTTACAACCCCATACCAACGCTTCAGTTGTTTCCAAATACTCTCAACAGTTTCTGAGTATTGGACACTCTCAGCAATAACTGGTGAGAGTGAACTGGTTGACCATGAGATTACCATATTGTTGTACCTATCCCATTGTCGTAATTTTGCAGGTTTGTCATTAGCAAAAGGTCTAGGACAAGAGCCATCAACAAAAATAATTTTGTTTTTGGCAGATAGAGAAGCTATCATGCTTCTCTTCCCCCCCCCCCCATAACCATACCCAGAGAAAGGGGTATTGAATAGACACGTTCCAGAAATATTAGAAGAGCGTATGAAAATAGGATTCGAAGGGTCACGACTATATGAAGTTCCAACAGAACTAGAGTTAGGGTTCACACGCACAACTGAATTCACCATAGTGAATCAAGCAGAAGAATTTGTATAACAAGATAAAATCAGAATCAATAGAATCAAAATTGATAAATGATCCTAAACATGCATTTATAAGGCATAACGAAAGAACAAGGGTTACCGGTCTCCTTCCTTTATACTCGAAGAAGTGAGCCTTGAAATAATATAAGTTGATAGAAGCTTGCCGGTATTAGAAAGAAAATGTCAATGCCAGAAAGAGAAAGGAATGTCGTCACCAGAATCTCAGGAACATCGTTCACCAACAAAAACAAACAACAAGCTCACAACTTTTTTGATTCAACCAACGGAGGTAACACCGCTCCACAACTCACCCTCGGATCTGCCAAAATCCTCACTCTGATACCATGATAACATTGTGAATGGAATAGAAATGATGCAATTAACTAGGTTACATTTGGGGGTGAGAGCACGAAGAGCGAGAGAGAGAATTAGATCTTTTCTTATTCAACTAAGAGAAAAACTAAGCCGAGAATCTTCTACAATTCTATATATATACAAAGGGAAAAAAATAGTAAAAAGAACCTCTTATGAAATCTAACCGGATTATTATAGTCTACTTTATTATATAGTGAGATGACTACGACCCAACTACTAAAGATTCATGCCCAAATATTTATAATATCATGTAACTCCAACAAAAATGTTATTTATCTTCCTTAATATAACTATTTAAAGACGATTTAGCACCCACAAAAAGGATTATAAAACTCATTTCATTCTTCCCGTATGATTATATCTCCAATCTACAAGATAAAATTCAAAATCAACAGAATCAAAATTGAGAAACGATCCTAAACATACATTTATAGGGCATAAAGAAAGAACAAGGGTTACCGGTCTCCTTCCTTTATACTCGAAGAAGTGAGACTTGAAACAATATAAGTTGATAGAAGCTTGCCGGTATCAGGAAAAAAAACGTCAATGCCGGAAAGAGAAAGGAATGTCGTCACCAGAATCTCAGGAACACCGTTCACCAAAAAAAAAAAAAAACAGCAAGCTCGCAACTTTTTCGATTAAACCAACAGAGGTAACACCGCTCCACAACTCACCCTCGGATCTACCAAAACCCTCGCTCTGATACCATGATAACATTGTGAATGGAACGAAAATAATGAAATTAACTAGGTTACATTTGGGGGTGAGAGCACGGAGAGAGAGAGAGAGAGAGAGAATCAGATCTTTCAACTAAGAGAAAAACTAAGCTGAGAATCTTCTAGAGTTTTATATATATACAAAGGGCAAAAAATAGTAAAAAGAACCTCCTATGAAATCTAAATGGATTATTATGGTCTACTTTATTACATATAGTGGGATGACTATGGCCCAACTACTAAAGATTCATGCCCAAATATCTATAATATCATGTAACTCCAACAAAATGTTATCTATCTTCCTTAATATAACTATTTAAAGAAGATTTTGCACGCACAAAAAGGATTATAAGACTCATTTCATCTTCCCATATAATTATATTTCCAATCTATACATAAAAATCATAATACGGCTGCACATATATAATAGCGCGGGCTAATTTTTCAATACTTTTCTATCTTTTTCATTGTATAAAAGTTGAGAAAGGTTTCACTTTTCACTTTGATATTTTAAACATTCACTATACAAGCTATCAGCAGGGAGATGACCTGAAGGTAGTAATAGTCGGTTATTCACTTTTCAGTCATGTAATTGAAAAAATAAACATTATCATGGAAGTTCAAACTTCACAGGTTAAAAACTCCATAATACCCCAAGGTTTCACCTGTGAAATTTCAAATTATATGACATTGACTAATTTTCAATTCTGGAATATTAAAAGATGACTATTTGTGAATTTTACCAGAAATAGAACATAGATTTCAATGGTGTAGTCATTGTCTAATACAAGTGGGTTATTGTAGGCATTGCACTACTTGATTATAGGAAAGTCGCACTCTTTTCTCGTAGATAGGGGATACCACTTTCTCGTTGAAAATTAGACATGTGTTAAAATGGTTTATTGGTACCTAAAACCTAAACCATAACTATCACGGAATTCGTTCTAATTTTAAAATTTTGGTTGCAAAAGGTAATGTTTAAATTTCACTAATTTTTTTTATATACAAAATCTAGGTTGCATCAGAATACTAGATTCGATTAAATCCGTACTTTATTATCTACATCCATCTCGTATGGTGTGTGCTCGTAGTACGTCTGGTGGTCGCATCGCTCGAGGCAATTTTTGGCCGTTGGCGACGAACGGTTGAGTGCCTTGCAAGCAACGCCGCAAGGTGCCATGCGCATGGGGCTAAGCTTAGTACATGTCGAATGTTGTGCGATTGTTGTGGGCAACATCAGGTGGCGACATCGCTCGTGGTAGCAGCTGGCTTTTGGCAATGGAACGGAGGAGCGTCATGCAAGTAAAGCCGCAAGGTGCCATGCACGTGGGGCTAAGCTCAGTACATGTCGAATGTCGTGCGGTGGTTGTGTGTTGTGTCTGGCATCGCTCGTGGCAGCTGCTGGCTTTTGGCAACGGAACGACGGAGCATCGTGCAAGTAGCGCCGCAAGGTGCCATGCGCATGTGGCTAAGCTCAGTACATGTTGAATGCCGTGCGATTGTTGTGGGCAACATCGGGTGGCGGCATCTCTCGTGGCAGCTACTGGCTTTTGGCAACAGAATGGTGGTGCGTCATGCATGTGGTTCTGCAAGGTGTCGTGCACGTGGGAATAAGCTTAGTACATGTTGAAGGCCATGTGGTTGTTGTGGGTTGTGACTGTTTGTTGCATCGCTCGTGGCAGCTGCTGGATTTTGGCAACGGAACGGCGAGGCGTCGTGCAAGTAGCGCCGCAAGATGTCATGCGCATGGTGGGTGATTAGGCAAGATATGAAATTGCTCCAGCTTGTTGAGGATATGACCATGGATAAGAAGGTGTAGGAGTTGAAAATTAAGGTAGAGGGCTATGACAGGTTGTCGAGCATTGTCCTTGTCAGTAACAATAGCTTTAGTACTCCCTTTGTTTCAATTTATGTGAACATATTTGACTGAGCATGGAGTTTAAGAAAAGAAAGAAGACTTTTGAACTTGTGGTGTAAAATGAGACACATATATTTTGTGTGGCATCATTGCATAAAGGTAAATTATTTCCAAATAAGGAAAATGATCGTTCTTTTTGGCACGTACTAAAAAGGAAATAAGTTCACATTAATTGAAACGGAGGCAATACATGATTTAGTGTTATTTGTGTATTCTTATATCCCTTAACTTCTGTGATTACTTGTTGTTGCTTTTGTGTCGGCTTTCTGATTGCAGTACCTAGTGTATTTATTTTGTAGTTTTGCTTCGGTTTCTAATTGATATGCTTGTTATCGCTCTTCTTTTACCTATCCTAAGTCGAGGGTCTTCCGGAAATAACCTCTCTACTTCTTGAAAGTAAGGGTAAAGTCTGCATACACACTACCTTCTTCATACACCACTTGAAAAATTACACGGAGTTTGTTGTTTTCAATGCGTATGGTGGGTAAGGAGCTTTATTGATCTTTCTAGGAAATGGGAACTTCAAGTTGGAGCAAACAATATTTTTTGAGCAACTTACGTTTCAATTTTCTAATAAATATGAATTACTTGATTAGCGTGATGTAAGTTATTGATCAATTTGTAGTAGAGTGAGAAATACTTCTTAATCTTTAATTAAAGATTTCAGGTACGCGCCTTATATATACAATCATCTTTATTAAGGAACGTTTTACCTTGTAATTCAGGACTTTGCACATTTTTATGCTATAAATGCAGATACCAAACAACATGTAGGACAAAAATGTATAATTTTGCGATTCTTTTGTTGGGTCCAAAAACAATGAAGCATACAGGAAGTTCCTACATTATATGTCATTCATCAAGACCACCAGATTAGATTACATCTTTTACTTTGATTATGTTTTTGTGTTTATTTATAACCGGACTATTTTCATTTCCAAAGAAGCTTCCACAAACTCTTTTTGCCCCTTCATTATGTTATGCTGTTTTTTTCTTTCTCAATTTCCATGTTCCACTATATATGAATTGACTTATGCACATGACTCAACTGTCGTTGTACTTTGGGAGAGCTCATAGGAAACTTCACGATAGAATATGTAGAGGTACACATGATGAGGACACATCAGGCGTCACTGGTTCAAACTGTAAAAATAACTTTTTATAAAAATACAAGGTAAGCCTACGTACAATAAATTTTTGTAATTCGATCCTTTCCGAATCTCGTGCATAACGGGAACTTAATGCACCAGACTATCTTTTTCACACATGATAAAGACAATTATATGGTCTCAGAGTAGGTGACTAAATGATAAGAGAGTTTAATTCTATGTTATTGCATGTAAGTATGTAACAATGAGTTAATTAATTGTTTCGTTCTAGCTAGAAGCCTAGACCCATTTTAAAAGTGAATCTTGTGTACCATGTGAAACATTAACATTTGGAAACAATTCGTATCCTATCATTTTCAATATTTGGTTCAAATTATTTCCTATGTTTGTAGATTTTTCGTGAAACCATGAATCGGTCGACAAATAATTACAACTAATTGTTCGTCTGAAGCATGTTTGCGTAACATTACATGAATCCTCACCGTTGTTTCGAAGTAAAGCGGAGGCAAAATATTTCCGCCATAAATGCGTATCCGCTTACTAAATATTAATCGATAAATAAATGGTAAGTGGGGGAACTATCTGTATTGGTAAAAAAGAGCTTCACATGTATGATAATTCTAGATGATTTAGCCAGTTACGTGGACCAAGGAAAACATGATAACTGGACATGACTCTATAAGGAGGTGCGAGGCAAAGAGACACGGCACTATATACCTACGAGGTAATCAGCTACGGGAAACTCAACTTGATTGAGACAAGGAAGAGACACGGTCACAATGAATCCGGACAGAGCTACGAGCAGATTCAAAGATCTTCAATTAATGATCCACACGTTACACAACCTTCACGCAACAATTACAGTTATTCTTTGTAACGTTACATTAATGTAATAATTAGTCATTAATGTGTTATCATTGCAAGAGGTAGACGTTATACTGAAGAATTCCCTATATAAGGGAATAGAAGTTAACTTGTAAGGGACATCCAAACTACGAACATAATACACTTTACTTTTCTGTGCATCTTATTACTTATTTACTTGCTCGTTCGTTATTATCATTATTTCCTGATTATCAAAAACCCGTGTTCATCCTAAAAATAGCTTTACTCAAGGGATGTAATTCTTTGGTTAAACAACTACACCAGGCACTGAAGTTCCACACACCGGGAGGGATCAAGACGGTTTACGGAGACCATCCGGCCGCAAAATAAATGTTCGCGGTCGATGAGGTGATCCTGATGTACGCACTCTCGACATCAAAGAACACAGAGCCGGTTAGGAAGGAAGAAACAAAATAGCAATCACCAACGCCGGCCCCGATCAAACCGGAGAAGCCGAAGCAGGTGAGGATGATGAGTACGCAGTTCCTAGGTAGTTCATCATCCCTGACGATTACGACGCCATCAAATCAATGGTCGAGGAGCTGGAACAATTCATATTGATCAGACACTTGACAGTAGTTGTCGTAGATTGTTTCGCTTCGTCCTATATTGATATGACATGGATGCCGCCAAAAATAACCCCTCATAAGCTATGCTTGGATCCAAATTTCCACCCGATTAAACAGAAGATGAGGCCTCAGTCCAAATTCAAGCATGCATTCATCAAAGACGAGGTATGCATACTACTTAAAATAGGTTCCATTCGGGAAGTTAAGTACCCGGATTGGTTGGATAACGTATTAGTAGTGCCTAAAAAGGAAAATAAATTGAGAATGTGTGTAAATTACATAAACTTGAATAAGGTGTGCCCCAAGGACTCTTTTCGTTTGCCTAACATCGATCGCATGATCGATGCGACGGTCGGGCACGAGATTTTGAGCTTTCTCGACGCCTATTCCGGATACAACCAAATTCGGATGGACATGGGCGATCAAGAAAAAACTTCCTTTATCACTAAATTCGGCACCTATTGTTATAATGTAATGTCGTTTGGACTAAAAAATGCCGGTGCCACTTATCAACGCCTAGTAAACCGAATGTTCGAAGAACAAATAGGATAATCATTGAAAGTTTATGTTGACGGCATGTTGGTTAAGTCCCTGCAAGAAGAGGACCATTTGAAACACTTGCAGGAAACCTTTGACGTACTTAAGAGGCTGAACCTAAAAAAATACGCATTCAGTTTGGACTCGGGAAGTTCCTTAGATTCATGGTGTCCAAGAGAGGGATTGAAATCAATCTCGATAAATTCAAAGATATAGAAGACATTACCCTGGTAGACAGTGTAAAGGCTGTTTAGAGGCTAACCGGGCGCATAGCCGCCCTGGGCGAGTTCATATCAAGGTCTTCCGATAAGAGCCACCATTTCTTCTCATTATTGAAGAAGAAAAATAACTTTTCTTGGACCCCGGAATGCCAACAAGCTTTGGAAGAACTCAAGAGGTACCTTTCGAGTCCACCATTTCTCCATACTTCGAAGGCAGATGAGAATATGTACCTGTACTTAGCGGTATCCGAGGTAGAGGTAAGTGGAGTCTTAGTCTTGGAAGAGAAAGGCACGAAATTTCCTGTCTATTATGTTAGTAGAACTCTAGGCGAGGCCGAAACAAGGTATCCTTACCTAGAAAAACTGGCGCTCGCTAGGGGTGTGCATTCGAATCGGTTTATCGATAAATCTAATCAATTATTTGTTATTATTTTATCGATATCGGTTTATCGATTTCGATTTCGATTTAGAAATTTTCCTTATCGAGTTATCGATTTCGATTTTGATTTTGTCTTATTCGGTTATCGGTTTATCGATAAACTGACAAGATATACTAAAAAGACAAATATACCCTTATTCTATAATACCCTTTCCTTTACCCTAAGTCCCTAACCCTATTATTTTTTATACCCATTCTTCAGAGAAGCATTGCTGCTGCTGCGACATGTCCCCTCGATGTTGCTAAGACTAGAAGGAAGATTGAGGTGTTTGTTTTTCGTCTAAATCCTCATTTCCATAATACTGATATTTAGATTTATCCACTTGTCCAAGCATCATTTTTGGTCGATGATTTGCTTATCCACCTCTTTTTTATTTTATTACAGAGGAATCCTGCCAGGGCAGTGACAATGACGACAAGGCAAACTCTACTGGAGATTTGGAGGTACAACTTTTTGAGAATATGTGAAACGAACTATTTCCACGTAAAATAACGTACAAACTGCATATATTAAAGCCATAAAGTTATTGCTAAACGTGCTATTGGAAAAACTAACATGACATAAGTTTTGTATGTTGTTAATTGAACAAAACACTAGAACAGGCTAGTCAGAAAAGCATTTTGTTTGTCTTTTTAGTGTTCCACTGCAAAAATAGCTAATGGCCACTAAGAGAGTTTATCTATCAATACTCTTTTGTGGATTTAGGGGTCCGGAACATGCTTTTCTGACATCTAATTAACGTTATTTTATTCCTCAACTACAGTAGGAATTTTCAATAAGAAATTTTCTTATTGGTGTAATCGATAACCAAATCGATAAGCCCCCAAAATCGATAAATCGAAATCGAAAAAATTGAAACGTTATTGAAACGATAATGATAAGCATATGTAAAAATCGATAATCGATAAGTAATTATCGATAAGGGTCAAAATCGAATCGATAAATCGAATGCACACCCTTAGCGCTCGCTTTGCTAAGTGCCTCCAAAAAGTTAAAGCCGTATTTTCAGTGCCACCCCATATGTGTCGTAACTTCTTACCCACTAAGGAAAATTATGCACAAACTTGAGCTCTCAGGTCGGTTGGCAAAATGGGCCATAGATATTAGCGGGTACGATATCGAATATCGACCCAAACTGCCATCAAATCATAAATTTTAGCAGATTTCGTGGCCGACTTCACGTCGACCTTAATACCCAAAGTCGAAAAGGAATTGTTGTTAACCTCGGAGTCTTCCTCAGGGGTCTATAACCTCTGTATGGATGGTTCCTCGAATGCAAAATGGTTCAGACTCGGCATCGGGTTGACGACGCCTATGAGTAACGTAGTTAGGTAGTCAATGAAAACTATTAAGTTGATTAAAAATTAAGGTTGGGTATGACGCCATAATTGGAGGTCTCGAATTGGGTAAAGGCCTCTGGTCCGAGGTGGTCGAAGCCAAGTGCGACTCCGTCCTTGTGGTAAATAAAGCCAATGGGACGTTCGAAGTAAAAGGAGGAACAAATGCAAAGGTATCTAGACCAATTGCAGGTAACGCTGCATCAATTCAAGGAGTGGACCCTACAACACGTACCCCGAGATCAAAATAGCGAGGCCGATGCTCTGGCTAACTTGGGGTCATTGGTTGATGACAAGAATTCAGCTCAGGAACGGTCGGATAGCTCATGAAATCGGTAGTAGAGGAAGGTCACGCCGAAATAAACTCAACAAGTTTAACTTGGTATTGGAGAAACAAATACATAGACTATTTGAAGACTAAGAAGTTGCCCTAGATCCTAAAGAATCGAGATCTCTACGCACGAAGGCGGCCAGGTTCAGCCTATCCGAAGGGACTTTGTTAAGAAGAACGCTCAACGACCCGCTCGCCGTATTCTGGGAACTAGGAGATACGAGCATGTTTTGAGAGAAGTCCACGAAGGCACCTGCGGAAACCATTCGGGGGAAGAATATTTGGTTCGTAATATAATCAGGTCCAATTATTACTTGATCGACATGGAGAAATATGCAAAGGACTTTGTACGAAGAGGCCACGACTGCCAAAGACACGCACCGATGATCCATCAACCCAGAGAGCTACTTCATTCGGTCGTATCATGGACATCGACAGTCTCTACTGTGGGCACCTGGTAAGGCTCAATTCATACTGTTTATGAGTGATTATTTATCTAAATGGGTCGAAGCTTAAGCGTTCGCGAAATTCCGAGAAAAAGAAGTCATTGACTTCATTTGGGACCATGTAATATGCCGGTTCAGATACTTGCGAGATCGTGTGTAATAATGGGAAGCAATTCAACGGCAACAAGGTAAACAATTTTTTTTGAAGATCACAAGAGCAAAAAAGTCAACACCCTATCACCCTAGTGGGAACGGATAAGTGGAATCAATAAACAAGACAATTCTTTAAAATCTAAAGAAGAGATTGACCGATGCCAAAGGGAAATGGAATGAAATTCTGCCCGAAGTTTTGTGGGCACACCGTACAACCTCTAAATCCAGTACCGGGGCCACTACGATGACGAAGCATTAATACCGATCGAAGTTAGAGAACTGAGCCTTAGGTTTATGCGACTGAAGAGTCAAACAGTGAGGCCATGAGAACGAGCCTGTAACTAGTGGATGAAAGGCGCGAGGCCGCCCTAGTCTGGTTGGCTGCCCAGAAACAGCTGATAGAAAGGTATTACAATCGAAGGGCCAATCTCCGGCACTTCAATATGGGGGACTTGGTGTTAAAAATAGTAACACTGCACACCCAGAATGCGAACGAGGGGAAACTGGGGCCGAATTAGGAAGGACCGTATCGGGTCACCGAGATTACTGGTAAAGGCTTGTACGAACTCGAAGCAGAAAATGGTGCACGGCTACCGAACAACTGGAACGTGACACACTTAAAGCGGTACTACTGTTAAGGTACGATCTCACTCACCTTTTTATAATACTGCGAATCAGACTAACCCTTGCAGGAAACAACCAAAGGAGAACGTGACTATTAGGTCTGAAAGCACGCGTTGCACACTTTTTCCTTGTACCCGTTTTGTCCCAAATGAGTTTTCTGGCAAGGTTTTTAATGCCGCAACAGTAAATCATGCTAACTTAGGATCAAAGACTATTTTAAATTGGAGTCAATGGTCTCATCAATAGTATCTGAGCCCTTTCAAGATCGACCTTAAATATTGGGGGCCATCACCCCCGACTCAAGCTTCTTAGCAAGGAAAGAAGGAAATTTTGTGCTTGAACAGCCTAGGCTTAGTGGTTAGGATTTATTGTAAGGGCCAAATGGTCAAGTGAACCGTGCGCACGTAGACAACCCTAGCCACAGTACATACTTTTACACGCTTTTAATGTTGTACTCTACATACAGAAATGAAAGAAAGTTTCCACCTTGATATAACGTATTTTTGCCTCTTAAAGCATTGAGCCTAAGGGCTATCCCTACCCGGGGACTATCAAGCCCAAGGGCTACCCCCACTCGGGGACTGTCGTCCGAAATAAGCTTGGGAAACTCGGGTTATCAAAACCCGGAGGCACAACACCTATTAGGTAGTGCCTAAACCTAAAAGGCTAAGGCCGCCCTAAAAAATGGCTCAGAGATGTCTGAAGCCCGTAATAAAAATGTAAGGCCTTCAATAAATATTCAAAACCTGCCAAAAGGTTACCGTCGACAAAAGCATCGTCTAAGAACACTTACGCATTTTTGAAAAACTTCCGGTTACTTCGAGTTTTCAAAGCTTCGAGGAAATAAAAAATTACATCGAGGTCAGGTTCTGTTTGGACCTCCAAAAAACAAATGACTTATTACTACATTTGATTCTATGCCAAAGCATTAGAAATATTTGCACGAATAGAATTGTGAAAAGATGCTAAAAAATTTGAAATTTCCAAAAGGGGAAATTTTATATATTCCGCAATATCTTTACATAGGATCAACAAAAACGGCCTTGAAATAAACAAAAAACATTTACAGAACAACAAAACAAAGAGAAAATATTCTAAGGCGCTGACGCCTGATCGTCACCAGAGCCGTTGGAGCCTTCGATCCTTCGGAACCCTCGGAGCCCTCTTCACCTTCGGGTTTAGATAGTTTCTTCGTTTCGGCCTCAAGTCTTTTTTCCTCCTAAATCTCGACATACTGGTCGAAGCCTCGGGCATGGATCTCTTCAAGGGTATCCCTTCGAGACAGCCGCCTCACATATTCGACATTGATCTTCAGGCGGGCCTCGGCTGCTTAGACATCGGCTTTGTATTGGGCCATCATCTCTTTAGTATCGTCCGAGGTTGGCTCCAACTTGGACCTTGTTGCTTCGAGCTCTTAACCAAGGGCGTCCCGTTCTGCAATGGTCGAGCCCAACTATGCTCGAAGATTCTCACTTAGTTGAGCCCGTTTATCAACCTTCTCCTTCACTACCCGAAGTTGAACCTCTACCGAAGACAGATTCGCCTAGGCAGTTTCCTTCTCCGGGGCCAGCAGATCCATCTTCCTCTTCCACCCATCGGCCATGACTTGGATCTCGTCCATCTTCTTTCAGAGTTGGCTGATCTTGTCGATCTTCTACTTGACATGCGAGGTATTGTCGTTAGCCACTACGACCTGTTCCTCGTTTCTAACTTCAAAGACCTTTACCTCTTTGACCAAGTCGGCATGCTCCAGCCTCAAGACCGATGCTTCTTTCTATGCCTATACAGTTCAGACTGAAGGTACTTAATGACCCCATCTTGTTGCTCGTCGAGGAGCTTGTACGCATCCTTTTTCTGAGACTACTCCTTAAGCTCAATCTCAATCTGGTTGACATCGACATGGTACCGGAGGAAGATTTCATGATGAAGTACTGAGGCCTGCAAAACAAAGAAAGTTATGAGAAATACCCAAACCTTAAAGAAAATTTGGAAAGGTATATTGACACCTTACCCGGTTCAACGCTTGTTGCGCCTCGTTGAAAAAACACGGCACATCCACCTCGTTTATTTTTTCCTGGTCCTCCTCGGTCACCAGTCATCGGAGGTAACTGGCTACTCCTACGGGAGTAGATAAAACCCGGGCATCCTCCCAAATAGTGAAGATAATTGATCTCTTGCGACCGGGGTCCACACTCGGAGCAGGGAACTAGTTAATCAATTCTAGGCTCGAACTCGGCCCACCATCTTCCGATGATGTATCCTTCGTCGGGACTTCCATGTCATCTAGCCTGAAAATATCTTCAAAAGTGGAGTGTATGCACCATCAAAAATGGAATGAAGGGGATAGTTCGCGCCATGGATCCCTTCATTGGACTTCCTCTTTCCTGCTTGGGCCTCTTAGAGCATGCACTCGGTGTAGGAGGGTGTCCCCGCAATTTCTATTATACCAGGCGCTTCGTTTGGAGCGGAGCCGGCGTCCTAAGGAGGTCCCACCCCGGGTCTCCATATCGACCTCTCGAGTCTGAGGGAGGTCGGCCTCACGAGTCTTCCCCTCGGATGCCTCTTTCTCCCCGGTAAAGGTTGTTCTGTGGGCGACGAAAATGAGGTCTTCATCCGGCTCGTCCCTGGTCCGGAGAAGAGAATCGGAGTCTGGTACCTGGGAGATAGAGTTGTTATTGGGCTTGCGAGCCACTCTATTCTTTGGATTCACCTCAGGGTACGGGGAGCCCGAAGGCTTTCTCTTTTTTTTTCCCGTAGCAGCCCTGGGCTATCGCGAAATAGAGGGATCGACAAACAAGGATACGTCTTCGTCCCCTTATAAAGGCCTAAGCTCGGTGGTCTTAGGCAAACCCATAAAAGAAAATAGGAGAAGTCAATATTTTGTGGGCTAAAAGACACGATAACAACTGATTGGAGGGGAACCTTACAATAAGAACGGGCCTCTCATCGACCCCTCGATAACTTCCGCCATGAGCGCTCGAAGTATGACATCTATTTGCAAATGCCTTCAATCCACTCCTTAAGTCGGGGGACCGCATTTGGAACCCGGGCAACAACTGCACAATCATAAGAGTGAATGAAAAGTAGGAAAATGAAGGAAATTTGACGCTTAAGGAGAAACTGTACTTACGAGATGCATTCCACATCTAAGGGAATGGCATAAAATCGGGAGGGATCAAACGTTCGATCTTCACCTGAACGAACCGTCCCTGCCAAGCCCAATCTCGATCTTTATCAATACTTGAAAATGGGGTCTTGTTGGCCCAACGAGTAAGCTTTATTAGTCCCCCTCGAAAAATTCGAGGATTGTACAAACGGAGTAGCGACGAGATTCGGTCTTGTTCACGAAGTACCGAAGGAGGATCATGATCCTCATAGGGACGGGGGGATATGCCCAAGGTACACCTCGTACCTTTTTCTAAAATATGTAATAATCGGGTCCACCGGGCCAAGCGTGAAGGGGTAAGTATAAATACTTAAGTACCCCTTCACGTGGGTAGTAATAGCATCCTTGGGCCCGGGACTACCACGTCCTTACCTCCCCAATTACAGTCCTCTAAGGATGTCTTCGGTCACGGAGCATATGTACCTTGATGCTTTTTCATTGTGGTCCTACTTGGACGAGGGTTTCTCAACCTTGAAGTCACCTGCAATAGAACAACCCCCTGGAATAAACATTTTCAAAGGGGGCTCAGGAGCCGGTTCGGCGACTGCCAACTCGGTGGAAGCAACGTCGAGAGCAGCCGCCTCGAGGAAAACTATTTCAGGATCGACAACCTCAGTACCAGCGGCCGGTTGGGAAGATGAGGAGGCAGACTGTTGAGAAACTGACTTGGAAGTTTTAGCTATTGTTGGCTGGTAAAATTTGAAGATTTGAAAAAGAAGTATGGGGGTTTAGAAGAACAAGTTTAAAGGCTGAACAGTGGGATATGAACAATTTAAGAAGATCTGGGCAAGAGTCTAAGAACTATTATGAAGATTTGAAGATCAAAATATGAAGGTATGAATATTTGAAAGATAGTGATGATAGCTGGGAAGCTCGAAGGTAAAAGCTTGGCCGAAAAGTAGAAAAAGAACAAAGGATGGAAGCTTTTATAGGAAAGTAGGCGACGCTTCGCATTCGGGGACAACCAGCTAATGATTGACATGTTTCCGAAGTCAGAACGACGCGACTGATGGGACGTTTCGACTCCTTCGTCGTAACATACGGAGCAAGGAACCGGAGAGAATTTGTCATTTCCCATCGTTTAGAAAAACCTACTCTCTGAGAAATGATGGAACTATATGTATATGGATAAAACCGAGACTAATGAGTACCCCGATTTCTCGATGAGGAAAACGAAGCAAGGACATGACTGCGAGGAATCAAAATCGAAGCCAGGAGCCTCTCGCATCAGGGTCCGAGCAAAACACCTGCCCTCGGAGCCATCGAGATCATGCCTCTGGATTCGGTTCGAGTTCCAAGACCTCAAAGAACATTACCAAATGACCGCACATGATTAACAGAGGGTCGTGATATCCCTATCCAACTGGATATCACGACTTGAATCCCGACCCGAATCAGCGGTAGATTAGTGATTAGCAAAAAAGAATATTTCTACCTTTCTTAAAATTGTACTAGGGTAAAACTCCCCTACTATATAAAGGGGAAGCTTATTATTTATTAGGGACACTGTAACACGCATATCAAAGGAATATACATTTGTTTCTTCTGCTTCTAAAGATTATTCTAAGTTCTTAGTTTTGTTCATATCTTTTCATAAGTGTTTGGCTTCGAATCGAAGACAGGCCAATTGTTTGGATCATAACCGAGCCCGAACTCGGTCTTACTACTGGTTTGATCACTTATTGCGTCTTTAAACTACTCATCTAATGCTATTAATCACTTGTAATGAATTAGTCCACATATCCTTAAAATGGCATATAAATTCAAATTATATCCATTTTTAAGGGTAAACACATATACATATATAAAATTTCTACAGGAATTTATGGGGTCCAGTGACCCCTCAAGACTACACATAGATCCGCCTATGTTTTGAGATGAGTTTCTATATTGTATCCTTCTCTAAACATAGGCGTAGCTTGTCACTTCCATTTAATGCTTAATCCACGTGTCACCTCCGGGTTGGTTCTGCAATTACTTGGCGCCTTTTAGGGCTTTTTGCGGCTGCATCAGTCACGATGTGACACCTTCAATTATGACTTTCACATCATTATTGTTTCCCATTTTTTACGGTTGTCTTCAAGTATAAATACCCTTTCTCCTTTCTTTACTTTCACGAAAAACTTTCATTCTTTGTTTGTGAAGAACTTTTTCCTCGTCTTTGTAATTATGTCTTCTTCGAACCTACCTAAGAGAGTGATAAACGTTGATGATTCCCTTCTTCTGCTCCGAAGCGGAGCCGGAGAAGTGGTAGATTGAGGAGTTTAAGTTCTACTCCTTCAAGAGGTTCTTCCTCTTCCCAGATTACTTCCCCTCCTTCTTCTAGGTCTTTAATTTCTCCAAGAGCTAGGTCTTCCAGATCTTCGTCTAGAGGTAGAGAACATGACAGACCTTTACGCGAACCCCGAGTAGATGAAATCATTCCTGCTGAGTTTAACTTTTCTAGGGATAATCAGGTTCTTACAGATCAGTCGTCATCCCTTGATAGTGCTGATAGGTACCCTACCTTGATCGCCGAAGGTTTAATTCCTCTTGTTTGCACGAATTGTTTTTGGGAGTCTGATTTTTCGGTCATCGTTCCGAATGACAACCAAAGAATAATGTCTTACAAGACGGGATATTCTTTTGTTTATACCTACCCTTTTACTTTAGGGTTTAGACCTCCCATTGATCCAGTTATCACTGAGTTCTGTCATTTTTTTGATATTTTCTTGGGACAAGTCGGTCCTCTTGTATGGAGGGTTGTTGCATGTCTCAGATGTTTAGCTACTTTAGCCTCAGTTCCTTTCACCTTCAATCATCTTTATTCGCCGACCTTATTTCGTCAATGGATTTTTACTCTGGCTGTCAGGAGTAGAAGAGTGCTGGTGACCCCTGATGACGATAAGGATAGAGGTTGGTACCTTTGGTATGTTGCTGCGCCTACTGCTGGTTTAGTAGGTGAAGAAAATCTGCCCTTCCCCGAGAAGTGGAATCGTGTACGTGAGTACATTTTAGCTCACATTTCTTATTTTTTGCTTTAAGTGTTTTATTAACACCGCAGTTGTTTCTTCTTTTTTCAGCAATCATCGGTACTTTCGAGAATGTCTCCGGTATCGGTGGTTGGGTAGAAAAGCTGTTGTCGATTGCTCCGTTGGAGGAAAGGTCTTGGAAGTACTTCTCTGGGAAGTATAGTTGGAAAGTAAAAACTCACGGTAAGTAAATCTTTTGTTTCCGCTTCTTTCCTTGCTCGAGCCTCTTTTTGTTGTTTACCCTTTTTCTTTTGACAGGGTTTCCCGCTCGTGGGGTGTCTACTGCATCCATTCATTAAATTCTCCTTGGCTCAGGCCCAGAAAATTATTTCTGGTTCTTCTTCTTCGAAGAGGAAGGTTGGTGGGTCTAGGACCTCAGAAGAAGAAGAAGAGGAAGGCACTTTGGTCCGTAGGGTGCGTAGAAGAAAGGTGATCTTAGACGAAGAGTCTACACCTGTGGCTGTGTCTCCTGTGTTTGAAATTGGACTTTCTGCTTCCGAGGATGCTACTTCTTCTCCCGTGCATGATTCTGTTGATTATTTGTTTCGTTAAGGCTTTGGTCCCGTAGGTGATGAAGTTCCCTTGGCCGTTATTCCTCCTTCTTTTAGTGAACTCCCCTTTACCGCTCCAGTTATTTCTTCTGCTTCCGTTACTATTCCTGCTCATGCCGTTGCTCTTGCTCCCGTGGCTTTTTCGGCTCCTTCTATGTCCGTGGCTCCTACATCTCTACCTGCTTCCCTGCCTTCTGTTAGAGAAGTAGGATCTTCCAGCAGGGAGATGATGCAGGTGCTGATAGAGTTTCCAGCTGATGGGAGTCACTTTAAAAAGTCTGGCCAGCCTGATGTGTGGCTGAAACCCTTGATAGGCCCGACAGAGAGATCCAAGCTAGATAGCCATAGTTCCCTTACATGGGCTAATGAGGTCGTGCATACTTCTTTAAAGGTAGAGTGCATTTTCTTGCATTTCATTCTTGTACATGTATTTACCGTATCTAATTGGTTATCTTTTTGTAGATCAATCTTATAGGCACGGAGCTCATGAAGAGGATTTCTAACATGGAGCAAGAGATGAAAGAGTGCATGCTGAAGCAAATAACTGGAAGGGGCAATATGATAGCTTAAGGCTCGACATGGAGGCCTTGGAAGAAAAAAAATGCACCATGGAGCAGCAGATGAGAGTCATGGCGGTGGAGTTGGCAGTGGAGAAGGCTTCTTCCAATCAAGCGGGCAAAGATAAAAGTATCCTTGAGTCCTCATTTGCTGAGCAGTTGTCTCGTGCCTCAGAAGAAGTTAGGAGCTTGAAGGCCTTATTGGACCAAAAGGAAGAGTATTCAGGCGAGCTGGTGTAGTCACTCACCCAGACTCAGGAAGATCTCCGCAACTCCTTAGATAAAATTTGACTCCTGGAGAGATCTATCGCACCTTTAAGGGCCGCCAAAGATGTTGTTGAGGCTGAGAGGGACGGGTTGAGAGCTGAAGTTATGATATGGGAGAAGGATTACGAAGCTCTTGAAGGCGTGGCAGCTGTCGATGTTAGTTGGGCGTACATGAATTCACATCTCGACACATTGACTGAAATGAGTCGAGAGGATTTCGACCTTAATGCTGAAATAGCTAAAATCAAGGAAGCCATGGAGAAGGATCAACAAGGTCAGAACCTCTCTTCACCTGAAGGTGAGGCTCCTACTGTTCAAGTCTCCCCGTCCCAAGCTGCTCCTGCTCCCTCTGCCAGTGAAGAAGTCAACCCCCCTCTTGATGAAGTTGGTTCCTCCTTTTTTTTTCTTTGTCCCAATTGGTGGTTACCCCCAGTCCCATCGGGGGTAAATTTGGAACTCTTAAAGTCCCCAACTGACAACTTAGGGGCACCATAACTTATAAACACTATATACGGCTAAGTATAAGTTAATACTTAGTTTTTACTTAGCCGTTTTAATAT